>JABFAK010000624.1:0-31314 GCA_013266265.1 Fusarium sp. NRRL 66182
GGTAGGCAGGTAGGCAGGTACTATTACACATTAGACAACGTCGAGATGCATGTTCAGATTGTTTAAAACTCGCGATATAAGTGTAAATGTAGTTCAATTATCATGACTATATCGGCCGTGCCATAAACTTGCCCCTCTCATCTATCTATTCACCAGTTGCTCAGACATCGGGTTAGATTGACTCTCTACGTAGATCATATACAAGGATCGGCCATATTCATTCAAACTACCTCGGATATTTCTTACTTAGTTACCATCCACCTTGTTCACGCTCTTCGAGTCCCTGGGTTGGCCGCCTGGGGCTGGGAAGCTGGAGCGCTCGGCCAGTATGCACAATTAAGAATCGAGGCATTGCTTGCCAGGCTCTCAACTACAAGCATTGTCTAGGTAGGTAGTCATTGAAGCTCTCTCTCAATAAGTTTTGTTAACAACATCTTCAGACTGTTCGCAACTACAGCGATATTCAAACTACCCTTATTAATTCAATGTTGATCCAGTTACTATCTCCGGACATCTCGCGGCTACGCTACAATCAAGTTGCTTTGTGTCACGTCATTCTGCTGTAGGTTGTGTGGTTCCATTTGGTTTATCTAGCTATTGTTATTGCTCCTGTAGCCGTGTCGTGTCAGTGTCGTGTTGTGTGCTAGTTATGTGTTGCGCTGTCGTGCTGTGTTGTTGTTGTGTGTGCTCTTGTCGCTTCAACGCTATTCGTCGGTTCTCAACTCGCTCGTCTTATTTCGCGCTCTCCTTCCTTCTAGCTCTTAGTTGCGGCACAGCACTGTGTCAACCCAAGCTCTTGTACCAGATACTTTGGTTACCTCGGATTGGATGGAACTTGAGGGTTCCAATTGAGTTGCCAGAGCTATCCAAGCACGACCAATGAGAATAGTCGGACACAAATGAAAAGAGACCGACTCGGTGAAAGAAAGAAAAAACGGCATCAGAGTTTTGCGCTTCAAGTTTCTCGGCGCTTCTGATCGTCTCTACCCTCTACCTTAGCCCAATTGATCAGTCTGCAATTCTCAGTCTCAACGGCGCGCCAAACCACTACGGAACCGTTTCTTTGGGTTACCTCCATGGCGTCAAGTGTCGGAATAGCTTGTGCACCATCATTTTATGTGCAACTACAGACAACTCGTATCGAGAAAAGTTGAGAAACCAAACGTATCGAATTCAATGATAATGGGGGGCCTCATGCAGACTAAGAGCGGAAAGGCTGTGCACTCTTACTAACTTCTGACCACGGATGTACTTGCGCAGGAACGGCTGCTGATAAGGGAGAGGTTAAAGAGAGACTTGGCCAAGCACTCATAGAGTTCCGGTTCGAGATAATCCATTGTCCATGCCCATGCTCACGCTATGCCAGCCTCCTCTCTAACCCTACCCTGGCAGGCAGTAGGTAGTCCTTGGTTACGGAATTGAGCCCCGGTCGTGGGAATCTCGGGTGCAATCGCAAGCCGGCGCCCGCTTGTGCGGAGGTCCATCCATGACATGGACCATGGGCCCGAGATCCATGGCCGCCGTTCTCCGAAAAGGCCGGGTTTCCCACCTAGGATTGGGGTGTTGGAACAAGGATTCCATTTTGCTTTGTTTTGTCTCTCTAGACTTTGGCTCAACTCATCACTTTCGTGGCTGGACTCCATGATCCACTGGTGATGGGAACCTCGTACAAGAAAACACAAGAACCCAGGCGAGCACAGTGTCAACGTCACAACACCCCAGTTGCGATCTTGGGTCTCTAGTCTCTGTACTATTTCCGACCCGTGGCCGCTTGTCTCCTCGGGTCTGGGAGTTGCGCTGTGGCGGTCTCAATGAGCCACTTGCCAGGTGTCAATGAATAATGTCTCACTTGCTCAATTAGATTGTCTTTGCTGTTCTCGCGTTTCGCGTCTCCCTTGGGATGGACTCGGCGGCATAGTACAATTGAGCCCCTGTATGCTTATCTAGCAAAAACTTACTTATCATGGCTCTTGAAATTTTCTAAATATCTTAAAATATAATTATTTATAAAAGCATATCCTTAATTTAATTTAATTTATTATATTTTATTACTTTTTTATTTAAAAAGCTATATATTAAGTGATATTTTATTGTGCTATCCTACCGAAGTACCTGCTAGCCAAATAAACAGGGGTTGTATTATACGGTAGACTTTCCACATGCCATACGAGGATCATCGACGCCTAGACATAGACAAGCTCTTCTACTAGACCTAGAAATTTCCGTCTTTTTGTTGAATCTTAGACAGTCGACCCGTTCCTTCAGCTTGCTCCAAAGTTTTGATGGTCTCCATCAAGATGTCCACTCAGTTGCCAAAACTCGGACACCGGGTCAGCCACCCGGCGCGCTTTAAGACATGTGAATTTCTGTACTGTCCTGGGGTACAACCACGCAGGGAACGTTGATGTTTGCTTATTTTTGCCATGCCGTCTTTGCACCTATCATGCTGATGAAATTTGGTGCCACAACTTGGCCGCCTCCCACGTCAACTGCCCTCGCTCATTACTACTCCGGCCTGGGCAATAGAATTGATTTTCTGTTTGTCCGACTTTGCACCACGCTTTGATTGTTATTGTTAACTGCTGGATTCCAAGTCACCTGATGAGCGTTACAGGGGTTCTGCTCCGAGCATTATCAGCTTGCAAACTCAAAATGATCTGACCCATTTTAGTCATACCGAAGCGCGGTTGAGGGGTTTTCGTCTGTGAGTAAGAAGAGGATGACCGACCTCTGACTTTGATCACAATGCTTAGAATGAGGCAGTGCTAATTCTGATTAATGGCGGTTGTGATTAGCTGTATGAGCTTAACTCTATACAACAGCCTTGGCAAGTCTGTAGCGTAGATCTGATGCTGCCCATCAGGCAGGCTTATCTGGCATTGTATGAAGGACCCTACTCACGCATCGTTGACCGGGACCTTATGCAAGATGCACAACAAGTGCAACCAGGGCGAATGTGACAGGACCAGGCTGCGAGCTGCCACTCCTGGGGTGCATGTTGATTGGATTGGACGCTGCATCTCCATGCGTGTACGTACATACATAAAAGCCGGTCCTGGAAGATGTGCATGAGTGGATGTTTGATATTCTTCTATGCATGTGATTCACATAATGCCACGAGGCTGAACGTGAAACGATACGCCTTTCCCAATCTTGACTCCGGCTTGGGGAAGATGTTCTGCCAACAAGGCTTGAGCGTGCGAGACGAGGCTCTCGCCGCCCGGACCCACCCGCTCCGGCTTTGAAATTGTTAATTGGCTTCGGCTCGAAATCTCGACGTCAACGACAGACGCTGCCTCTAGTTTGCCACAACTTTGACAATTTCAAGACAATTAGTTCTAGCATAATTCCTGGCTCATACGCGTTGCAGCCCGAACACTTTAATCATGACTTCTCTCATCTCGCGCACTCTGCGCTCAACCAACCCCGCACGCCGCTTCTTATCAATTCGCCCCCTCTCTACAACAGTATCACTACAATCCGACAGCATTTCCTCTTCAGAGCTCAAAGTCGGCGAACTCGAGGGCGCAAAGTTCCGGGTTGAGCCTCTACGCCGAGTCGGCGAGGACGACACCACCAAGCGAGCTCGCCTCGTCTGTACGTCTTCAGCTCGATAGCAACAAACAAGAACACAAAACACTGATATCAATTCATCAGACCAGTCCCGAAAGCGCGGTACCCTCGAATCGGACCTCCTCCTCTCCACATTCGCATCTGCACACCTCCCTACGTTATCTCCCGAGCTCCTCGATCAATACGACCGTCTTCTTGACGAGAATGACTGGGATATTTACTACTGGGCCACGCAGAAGGAGGAGCTCTCGTCAACTAACCCCTCGTCAGCCGACTCACCGTCAACCACAGACATCAATGCAAAGCCCCAGAGCGACCAGCTTGCCCGCCACCCGCCCTCAGGTGAGTGGGCACAGACAGTCGGCAACTTCAAACCCGCGTATCGGCCTGTGCCCGCGCGATGGAAGGACAGCGAGATCCTCGAAAAGCTGAGGGCTCACGTGCGAAGTCGGAGCGTTGACGGTGGTGAGGGTGGCGGTATGGGCTTTATGCCTCCCCTGGAGCCGCTCGAGGCTAAGAACTGAACACGTGCTGAAGAGAAGATGTTTCATGGTTATTGTGTCTAAAGACGTCATTGTACTATACACCAAGCATCACGTATCATCCAGGTCATTGTGCCTAGAATCTAGATCGAGATGGAACCTGCATATACATTGTAAGATGTTGGAGAGGATTAGCAACAGTATAAGAATCTAAATGAAATTTTATAATCTTCCACATTTACATCAAAGCTTCATATGCCGTGCCTATCTAACACCAACATAGACAGGATAAATATCGCATAAAGACAAAACCCAATATCACGTCTTCTCGCAGGTAGGACCCCACTCAATTTACACATATTCTCCACTTTAGCTGCAAACCTGGTCACCGTGACCTTGGTAAGTTTCCGAATACCTCGGCGAGGTCATCGTCACCATATGATCTTGCATTGCGGTGACTTTGGTATAGGTTTGAGGTAATTACCTTGTGCGTGCTTCTAAACTTGTGCACCCTGCGAATGACCTGCCCGAAGGAGAAAATGGCACAGACCGGCGTTCTGCATCGGTCTGTTCGGTGAGAAGCGCATGTGTAAACAGACGCAATCTCGGCCGACTACGCCTCATACATCTAAAGTTCCAACCTCTCTGTTTGCACATGAAGCCGGTACGTGGCCTCACCTAAAGTCATGCTTGGAAAACCGGATGCCTCAGCCCTCCAGCACTCTCGGAAGACAGTGGCAGCAAATTTGATTGGCGGAGGCCAGTACACAACTCCCGGATCACAACGACATGGATTTCTTTTACTCTTTCTACAGATAAATTTTGTATAGCCACTGGTTGCAATTCTAGAAGCTTGCTACCGGCCAAGCGCATTGCATCCCCGTTGCACTACGCACAAAAGAGGCGTCCAATGTACGGATAGCCAGCCAAGCATGCAGCAGCTCCGTGGAGACCATGTGCCCAAATGCAAGATTTCCGCTGCAACTAAGGTGAGATGTCGTCTGCAGTTCCTGTGGCCCCGAGCGAGGCTGGGAAAGGGAAACTAACACGAACGAGGGCAGGATTTGAGAGACGAGGATGGGCCCGAGGAAGATCTACGGTACATAACAGGTTATTGTTCCCTGTCACTGAGATCGCACAAGGCTGGGGACTTGGGGTTGGCACGACGAATGAAATGGATTGATGTCAACCAAGCGAGGAATTCGATACAGAGTATGTACATGCGGTCCTAGCCCTTCTGGAGGCCCAGTCAATGCTGAAATTGACGCAGGTACCGTTAGATGCGTATCGAAGATTAACCCCCTCCAAAGACGAGAGCGAGTGCGTGAGTGCGAGTACGATACGTAAACTCGGGCCTCGAACCGCTCTGACTATGTTTTCACATGAAGGGATTTGGTCCAGGTATCAAATTGACGCGAGGCCAAAAGGTAAACCCTTGCGCTGTTAAATTGGATACATGCATGTGGTCATTTCTCACGTACTGACAATGACAATTTCTTCCAGTTGTCAAAAATGGAAAAAGAAACGATATTGACCGGTCTCGATCCGTGTCCAATAGTGAGCCAGGCTCTCATCTCATTCTCATCGATCAACTTGGGCTTATTCTCAAAGCTCGCAAGTCTGTCCCCGAATGGCGCGCCTTCCCGTCCTTCTCTCCCTCGGGCTTGAAGCCGAGGATCATACCTAGGAAAGAAAAGAACGAACGGCGGGGCACACTGTGGCAAGGATCTATTGCAAGTACCGATACTTTTTACTTACATGGCGTACCCCAAAATGGATGGAACCCTCGATCTCTTCCCGTCTCTAGCCTCCGCCATCATATTTGCTTCCCATCACCATCACCATCACCATCACCATCACCATCACCATCGTCAACCGTTTTATTTGCAACTTCCATCTACTTAGCCTATGGAACGAAGCAGAGCCATCAGAAGGCTGCTTTATGTTCTCTTCAGAGTTGATCGGCTCATCTTGATCTAGAACTATCGATCGACAAAAGACCCTCCAAAGGCACACCTCTTTCTCCTCCCTCCGCAAGGTGTTCAGGGATTGCCGTGGATTCGCTTTCAGCCGTTGTTCGAGCTAGTAGGGATGTGGAGCAAGAGCGTTTTTTCTACAAAGACACCACGCAAATTTTGTCGTCGCTGATGTGGTTGGCTGACTTACTGTACTGGCTGGTCCTCGTCCTCGTGTATTTTTGCTCTTTCTGCTGAGGTTCTTGCAATCGCTCCTAGTCTGACCATCAGTCCCGAGCGGTTATCGCTTTCAGAGATCGAGCAACATCTCCTCTGCCAACTGGGGTGGTTGTCGTGTTTGCATATCTGGAGACATTGACAGCTGGCTGCCCCCGACTGGCTACCCCACGTCGCCCAGCACGTTTCAACGGAGGACACATGTCCAGCCACATATTGCATGACCTCAGCTCTTCAGGAAGCCCTCGTTCTATCCTCAATCTAGATTGCTTGTCTCACTTGAAGGAAGAAGCACATTGAGAGAGCACGCGTCGGATGGGGTGTTTCCTGGCCCAAGACAGGCCATGGGTCAATATCAACCCCAAAACCCGAGACAGCGATAACCTGGCATTCAAACAGTCAGCCCAACCTCCTCATCTCATCAACTCCATGGTCGATTGATATGTAGGCACCAATAGGCTGCCCTGCACGAGTGGATTGAGGTTTTTCTGAACCCTCCCCAAAATTCTCGCCCCATAATAGTGGCCGGATATGCCCGTCTAGATGCTCTGTCGACAGCACGCAGAGAAAGTATTTTGCTTTTTCTAAACTGCGTCGTCTCATTTTTGCTCTGTCTGGGCCGGTAATATACGCCATCCTCATTTCATATCTCAAACCTGGATGTTCAAAGCACGCAACCAGCCGAGCAATGGGAAGTCGTCACAATGGCTTTGACTCTCAACCGACAACCACAAGTCTACATCAACAATGAACTTGCTCATATACTTCATCTCGTAGGTGCCTGATACCTAGTCTACCAGCCAGTTCAAGTACTAGCTATACGATTCTCAAGGTACTTAGTCAACGCTCAACGAAATGCTTCTACGCCTAGCCATATCGCTGCATCTGCAAGGTTTCTATCTTTAACCTTCCAACAGCATCAGCATCCATCACATGGCGCAGCTCTAGGGAACACGCTGGCTCTTCTTTTTGTTTCTGGAACTACCTGTAGTTATCCAGTGGATAAGATCTGAGGTCCATTGGAATGAAACGAAGGAGGGGAGTCGGTCACCGGTAGTTTAAAACGTCGGGACTCCGATCGTTCAGTACCAACGTTGATGCAAGATGACAAGAATCGGATTCTGAGGAACCTAGCCGTCTTGTTCAGTTCTTGTCTTTGGTCTTACAACCTGACACGTGATGGTTCGATTTGCTTAGCTACCTGGTCAAAGACCAGGCTGGTTGTCATTTGATACCGTACGTCTTTAGTTGATAGCTCACCCTTCCGCCTCGACTCCCTGTCTCAGCCCTCTGAATACCAGACCGGATACGAGACACTGTTAATCGTTGTCTCTGCCAGCCCCCCGAGATCGGTCAACCAGAGTTTGAACCGCAGCTTCGTGGTGCGCTGATTGATGATGGGGAACATCAGCATCCGCAATTACGCTCTGTATGTCTCAGCAGGCCCTGGAAGGGCTGAGTTTACATTTCCATGTCCATTCAACCTCCCCTCCAGAAGCTTCAGTCCCTGCAGCCGCCCTTGCTCCCGGTCGACAGGGGTGGCAGGGTAGACATGCTGGCTTGAGCACTCGCATGTTCTGCACAGCGGCTATGTAGGTGCATGTCTAAAACATGGCCAATAAGAGTTGCAGTACGATCGGGAAGAATGGACATGGGCCCCTGTTGGGACGTTTCAAAGGCCCCAGCCGTCCTTGGGCCTGCGCGCGAGCCTTTTATGTCTAAGCGGCCATTGCTCCCAGCTACCGTGGGGGAACCCAATTGCCAAGATTTAGCTGCAAGTCGAGTCGCCACGTTTACCTTCTAGGGCCTTAGGGCCTCCACTACCTGGCACACCGGTGCCCGTTAGCCAGCTCTAGGTTGAGGATCCTGGCATTAGCCTACCCGTCCGTCTTGCTGTCAGTGTCAGATGCAGATGGCACAGTGAGAAAAGCACCTCTCAATACCTTAGGTAGCATAGGTACCTACCTACCTACCTAGGATTCAGTAGCCAAGGCCAACGTCGTTGGGGCTGATGGGTATCAACTCCACCGGGGCTGGGCAATGAATGATTTTCGGGTTTCGGTCTTGGTCTCCGGCCGAGAGGGACTCGTATCAGGGACCCTCAAATCGCCCTATATTGCCATTGAACTTGACGACTACTATGTATGACAGCAATTGCCAGATCACAAGCGTTGTACGACTGGGGCCGGCCGTCTCTCATGGCCTGCCGGTTCTGGCTCCTTCAGCTATTAGTCAAGTTAGCTGATGGGGAACCATGATGGCATTCTGCTCTGGGCCATTCACTACATATCAACCCAATGAAAGCTCACCACGTCTTTGGCACACCACCTCCGCCGCCGCCACCTCCACCACCTCCAACCCCAACGCCCAGCACGCAACCTCGATAAACTCCGCGGTCATCAGATTCATGAACGAAGCGAAGCGAAGCTCATGAGATAGCTTGCTCTTTGTTTATCTATCTCTATCTTGTGTCAATTGGTTGCAAGCATGAGCCCCTGACTGCCATGCACAGTTATGCAGGAGCAGTTGTCAATTGTTGGTCAAGCTACCGGGAATAATTATCATGACAGAGCAAGTACTTAAATGGGCGGCTTCTTTGGGAAGAAAAGTTCCGTTGTTTGACGAGAAAAGTACATGGCTTTGAGGATCCAGGATTATTTTGCCCGGTGGCATGGGTGCCAGCCCCCCGGCCTCCGGAGCTCGGGGCTTTGTCCACATACTGCCGCTGCGTTTCTTAATCTCTAGATGCGATCTGGCAGCGTTTAGTGCAGTCCTGTTCTCTACCTTGTAGCCGACCCTGACCTGCTGGGAGATCTATCTGACTTGTGCTTGCATACGCATCGACGTCCAGCATGTCAATCAACTTGATAGAAGCAACCAAGCACTTACATCGCACTGGAGGCCCTTGTGGATCGCACAGTACAATATCAGAATCATGTTGCAAAGAGCATTCGAGTGCCGTCGGTTTTGGCGCCCCGATAAAGGCTTTTTAGAGTCTAGTGCTGCTCTCACCGCTCTTCTCTAGCTCAAAGGTACTCACCAGTGTGAGAGAGGTACCGACCCTAGAGCAACGCCCACAGGCTTAAGCAGGGGTGGCCCTGTACAAGAGCAGCCATCATCATAGCAGCACGAGTTTGTTGCCAGCTCACTTGAGGGTCCACGCTCAGTGATAGCCAAACAGATTTCGAGGTGTGTCGCTCCATGTCCGCAGCATGTTGAAGCTTGAAGGGCAGGTATTGTGTATTATGTACATGCATACTCCGCATCGATGTATGTATGTACTAGTTGGTAGCCCACAAGGGCCTCAGTGAGGAAACAGGCCAAAGACGCCTGTGTGACCCTGGCCGTTCTCATCGAGATATTGCAGGATCGCATCATGATCATGACGGACGTAGGAGAGGTGGCACGGCTTAGAGAGCGTGTCTCAGCCTCACAGGACCGGGAAATGTCAGGTTAGAACATTTAAAGGTGAGCAGGTACGGTGCCATACGGATGAGGCTGTGAATTAACAAGATCTAGGCGTCGACTTGCCTGCCCACTACATTAGCCTTCCCGCGCATCAAGCAGCGGGGTGTTGGAGGGTTGGGGGCAATATGTCTATCCACCTGCCAGCTAATGTACGGTACGGGAAGCCGTCATGCGTGGATGCATACCTGCATACGTACGTGCAGGCAGGACAGCATTGGCGTTTATTGTGTACGGATATGTATACTGATGGAACACGGGTGAAGGCCTCTCTCTAGCCCGCCAAAGGACACGACCTATCTACTCGAGACACATGCCTCAATCTGAGGGGATGAAGGGCACAGGGAGAGGTGGTGGAAAAGCCGGGGTACAACACGACATCCCGTGTGCTGACAAGGGTGGCCACGGAACCAGCAAAGATCTGTGTGAGGAGCAAGAGATGTAAACAAGAGGGCTGCACAGCAATGGGAGGTAAAGAAGCTTGATGAAGCAGATGGCCGCATCTTGATCATGTGTGTATGCATGCATCTGCTGCGACCACGCCATGTCGGTCAAGAAGTAAAGGACAAGGGACTATATTGACGTCCCAAGTGAGTCGTATAAACGGCATGGATTCACAATGCGCCCTTGAGCTCCGGATAAGGATGCTGGTACCCGCGACGCGGTGCAAACCCTCACTCCACACCAGCCCAGTGTTGTATACTTTATTGTACAAATATCAAATGCCCCTCTGGTCTGTCTGTTTGTGTACAGAGGTGGCGGCTCAGATGGGATCCAGGGACTGTCAACAAGAAGCGGGCTGCAGGTGTGTATGATCTGCATACTCTACAGTCAGTCTATGCATATAAAAGTATGCGCAGTATTGTGGTGCTTTGAAGTGCGGGTTTTTTTTAAGGGTTGGTTGCTTGGTGGCAATCCATTGGCAGTCAGGAAGTGCCTCATTTTGGGTTGTACGAAGTTAGCATCATCCTGGTCGAGCAAGGCCGAGCAGAGCAGAGCAGAGCAGAGCAGAGCAAAGCAAAGCAAAGCAAAACCATCCCAAATGCTGACTTGACTGGGAGTGGGAGTGGGAGTGGGAGTAAGAATGAGAGTGGGATGGTTGGGGCTTGGGGGCTAAGGTCGGGGCTGGATAATCTCAAGTCGAGTTACGAAGGGGGAGAAAAGAGGAATCAAGTCGAATCGCTTAGGATCATGTCATGGCCAAGTCTACTTGTTGTTTTGTTGGTGATGTATTCCCGTGAGACGAGACGGGCCGCTCTCCGAGTGAATGATTGAAGGCGAATTGTGAGAAACGGACGGGCCTTTGACAAGGCAGGGGTTTGAATGCGACAGGGGTATGTGAGCTGCATTGTAATGGGATGGGATGTGATATGTTGTTGTTGTTGGGTGATGAACTCGAGTACGCAGTGGGCGCCACTGTAGCAGGGTTTCGGAATAGGAGTGTCGATTAAGAAGTAAAAGGAAAGGAAAGGAAAGGAAAGGAAAGGAAAGGAAAGGAAAGGAAAGGAAAGGAAAGGAAAGGAAAGGAAAGGAAAGAATTGGCTTAGCTTGAGCTTGAGCCTCAGCTTCAGTCTCCATTGCCCGAAAAAAGTGGTCGAATTTATTTATGTGATATTGAATGAGTACGGGCAGACATTACACTATGCAGGTGAGAGCGGCTCTAGCCGCTGCAGCCTTGAGACAGGTTACATACAAGCCGCTGTAAAAATGGAATGTCCTAGTAATGTAATATACTGGATGCTGGATGCTATGTATAGGTAGCTATGATAGTTAGTAGATATGCTACTACTGTATGCATTTACTATGGCATGCTTTAGCTTTGGTTAACCAAGGAAATTTTAGCTGCCGCAGACTACCGACCGTTTCATGTGTATTCATGTACCCTACCTACATTACATACATACCTCAGGTACTGTACTGTAGGTAGCTAGTTACGTACCCGATAAACTGCTTGCCCAGATATTTCAGATGCACATCATGTTTGCAGCCGGTTCAATCGGCTTTGCATTGGATTCCCACTATGCACATCCAACCGTACAGGCTGGGTGTGGGGGAGGGGGTCAAGGCTCAAATTGGAGTGAGTTTTTTTCCTTTTCTTTTTTCCCCCTGTGTATGTAATGTATGTAATGTTGACTGCCTGAGTGATGGAGATCTCCTGCTGCACTCGCTGGGGGTGTTGACAACGGTGACACAGACCAGTTTATTTCACTTACATAGTACCTTGGCTACTTAGGTAGGCTCCCATGAGCAGATCATTTGGCTACTGCATGATGCTGCAGAGGCTGGAGCAGTGTTTCGTATTCTAGTCCTAGCCAAGTTGATGTTGATCTGACTGGCACCTGGCACGCATGTATTCACTCTTCATCCAAAAAAGACGCAAGCCTGGCTTTCAACCTGGTACTGAGATTGAACCAACAAACATATTGTCGTTGGGGATGGTGGGGAGAGAAATGGTCTAGGGTAACTCAAACAACCCTCACGTCGCTCACATCTCTCATGTGACCTCGCGTCTTTATGATGACTTGCACGATTCAACGACAATACTCGCACGCGCCAACGCCAAAAGCGGGCACAGCATGACACTACGACAAACCATCTCGATGGAACTAGAGGCCAAAGTAGCTTCAGCCTCATCTCCAAGTTAGGACACATCGACGGCACCTTGATCAACCCTCAGAACAGATCACCATGCATCCATAGAGATCTACCACACCCAACTGTTGTTGTCTTGACCACAACTCATCAAATGCCCGCCCCCATTCAAAAGGCCGCCGAGCCTCAGCACGCCGCCTCCTTTGACCCATGGAACTCGTCATCAACCGGCCACCAACGCCCTGAATCCCGTCCCGGCATCGGCTGGCGCGAGTCTCGCAATCGCAAACTCAACAGCCAGTTCCGCGGCGGCTCGTCTGGCGGCGACCGTCTCAGCGACACATGGGGCGCTGGCTCCGAGGACTTTGACCAAAAGCGCAACGTGCTCGTCCCCAAGGCTGCCAGGGAGAGGGCTCAGCGGAGGGTTGAGGGACATGCTCGTGCAGCCGGGAAAGATGCTCGAGAGCCTGCGGGGCAAACAAGAGGCCGCGGGGGAGGAGGCGCTGATGGAGGCAAGAAGACAAGAGGATGAGGCACGCGAGGCAGAGCTTTCGTCAAAAGCCATCTTTGACGGCGTGGTTGTCTACGTCAACGGGAGCACGTTTCCTCTCATATCCGACCACAAGTTGAAGCAGCTCGTTACTGAACACGGAGGTCAGATATCTCTGCATCTCGGGCGCCGACGAGTTACGCACGTCATTCTAGGGAGACCCGCTGGAGGACATGCCGGAGCCGGTGCTGGAGGAGGCTTGGCAAGCGGAAAGCTGGAAAGGGAGATCCGCAAGACAGCCGGGTGCGGAGTCAAATTTGTCGGTGCTGAATGGTAGGTCTATTCCCTACACAGATGTGTATAGCAGAGTCTTGGCTGATAATCTCAGGATCCTCGAAAGCCTCAAGGCCGGTAAGCGGCTCCCCGAGGCACGGTTTTCCAGTACCAAGATGGCACCCAGGGCACAAGCAAGTGTTCACAGCCTCTTCTCAAAACAGACAACTGGGAAACTATCAAAAAAATGAGTATACAACCCCAGAAACGGCATGTTAATATTTGATTTACCAGAGTTAGGGCGAGGCCACTTGAGGGGATGCCATGGAAACATGGCACCGCATTAGCATTGCATGTTGACAACCACGGGGAGTATTCTTTATGTTTAGAATAAACGACAGCACGCTATACGACTTATTTTCTCACCATCAATACGACCACGGCTTAGAAGATAGGAACTTGGCATGTCCTCGCGGATAATGGCGGGCTACGTCGGATTAATAGTCATTCCAACAAGACTCGAGACAAAATACAATGAAATGTGATAATATAGTACCATATTATTTGGCTTAACCCAAAAGGCAAACTGCAAAGCCTTAAATCCAACGCCATGCAAAAAATGAAACCTATCCAGTAATTATCATCGATAAATCCCACCCCCGCTCATATTAAGCACAGCACTCCTCCTTGGCCGGTAAGGTCTCCTGTATTGCCTCCATTCTACAGACGAGCCTTGACCATATCATCCGCCGCAACATCCTTAGCCTCCGCCTGTCCGAAGTACTCGCTGATCTTGGTGCGAGCGACTTCCAAGGTAGACGCATCTTCGATTGTGCTGGGCACTGATACCTCCTTTGTAAAGTCTCCTTGAACCGCGTTCTCTACCATCTCTTTGAGCACTCGACGGAGCATCTTACCAGATCGTGTCTTGGGAATCATACACTTACCTTGGATGATACCACCCAAGGAAGCAATGGCGCCAACCTGCCCACGCACCAGCTGCTGGATTTCTCTAGCAATTTGCTGTTCTGGTACTGCCGAGTCTTGGCCGCGTTGTCCCAAAAGTGTAACAAAAGCAAAAGGAAGCTGGCCCTTGAGAGAGTCAGGAATACCAATCACGCAAGCCTCTATAACGTGAGGGTGGGATGTAATAGCCTGCTCGATGGACCCTGGAGGGTTATTAGCCCGTGCCTCAACCACCAAAAAAAGAGAAGAACCTACCGCTAGACAGACGATGAGCGCTGACATTTAGTACATCGTCGCTCCGCGACATGACATGAATATAGCCCTGCTGGTCGATCCAACCCGAGTCGCCAGTGTCAAGCCATTTGCCCTGAAATCTCTTGAGATATCCCTTCCAAAAACGTTCCTCGTCTTGCCATAGTGTCCGGAACCCAGTCGGGGCAAGGGGCATTGCCAGGACAATATTTCCCATGGACCCCCTCTCTACCTCAACACCGTCATCATCCACAATACGAACATCAAAGCCTGGCATAGCTTTTCCGGCACTACCTGCCCTTAAGTCGGGAGGGGGATGCCCACGAACATCCGTTTTCCGATGCTTGCCAGCATGGGGAACAAGTGCACGGCCAGTAATGGGGGAGCCGACCTCGGTCGACCACCAGTTGTCTACTACCTGAGCGTCAGGAGCGCAGTAGTTTGTCATTAGCTGTTGGTAACCCTCAATAAGGGTAGGCTCAGAACGCTCTCCGGCAAGAAATAGACCCCTGAGGGTCCTGAGGGCTCCTCGCTTGCCGTACTTGGTAAAAAACTCATTAGTTGGATCGATGCGCTTGATGGCACGCAACGCCGTTGGCGCAGTGAACATGGTGTTTACTTTGTACTCCTCGACTATTCGCCAAAATGCCGATGCATCAGGGGTGCCGATAGGTTTGCCCTCGTAGAGAACAGTTGCGGCCCCAGTGAGAAGAGGGCCGTATATGATGTACGAGTGGCCAACAATCCATCCAATATCCGAGGCCGTAAAAGAAACGCAACCAGGTCCATGGATATTGAAGAGATAGCTTATAGAAAGATGAAGGCCAACAGCATGGCCGCCAGCATCGCGTAACACTCCCTTTGGGGTTCCGGTTGTGCCAGAGGTATGAATAATATAGACAGGGTCAGTGCTTTTGACAGGAACACTATCTGCCTTGATTCCTCGAGATTTAGCACTGTCAATTAGGCTCTTCCAATCGAGTTGACCGGCATCGGTATTGATACTCCACTGGAGCTGATCTCGTTGCCAGACAATAACATTGTGAGGTTTATGAGCAGACAGTTGAATGGCTTCTTCGACCAGAGGCTTGTAGGCAATTGGGGGTTTGCCACCGTCAATTCCGCAAGAAGCAGTGAGGATAGCCACGGGATGGCATGAATCAATACGCTGAGACAGGGCATAAGGAGCAAAGCCGCCGAATACAATAGAGTGGATGGCACCGAGCCGATTGACTGCAAGGATTCCTATAACCGCAGATGGAATCGTGGGCACTATAGCAAAAGTTAGGATGGCGTCTCATTTAGGTTAAGTATAGGCAGCTACTCACTGTACAGCATGACAACATCGCCCTTGTTTACCCCTTGCTCCCTGAGGGCACCGGCAAGTGTTTCAACCTCGTGCAGTAACTGACGGTAGGTGTACTGCTCCTTGGTGTTTGTAACAGGGCTGTCAAAGTAGATTGCAATAGAGTCTCCATGGCCATCGAGTACATGTCGATCAACACAGTTGTAGCAGGTGGATATCTCGCCATCTGGAAACCATTCCCAGCTGTCGTGTGTGACACCATTACTGAGCGTCTTCTGTGTCGATTGAATGATAGAAGAGAATGGCTTATGCCAATGTAGGTGCTCCGCTTGATGTTGCCAGAAATCTTCAGGATTCTCGAGACTATGCCGCAGCACTTCGTCTTGGATATGATAGTTGCTGTTGTCGTCGGACATGGTTGGCGTCTCTTTTCTGGGTTGTGTTCCGACTGCTTCTTGGGATCCTGGCTGTGAGTGGAATGGATGTCTCTGTGGTTTTAGAACAGTCCACGGCTTTGGGGATGTTGATATTGATGCTGGCGAGAACGAAGAATATTGAGAAAGAGAGTAGGAGTATTTCGGAAGAGAAACCGATGTTCTACAAGGGCGAGTATACGTGATAACTTGTAAAGATTTTATAAAGTTCCACGTCATCAGACTGCTTTGTTGACAACGCCGGGAGGGGGAGATATATGCTAGTGTCTCCAACTGGCCCCAGGCGAACTCCTTGACTGTAGAACCGTCCGACCAAGCTGTTGAGGGCTAAGTCCAAGGAGAGAGGCCCAAGGCCAGGGGATTGACTCTGACTCTGACCCCGGTTCTGGGGCATCAAGTGTGGATGGAACTAGTAACGACGGGAAGTCGGATAGAACTCAAAGGCTTAGGCACGTTAAGGTTAGTACTGTGCAAGGTAATTGCTTCTGGTGTTAGTCCAGTGCTCTTGCCTTGTGCCTCTATGCCTCTACCTACCTAACTATTGGATATTGTCAAGAAGCGGTGTTGAGAATTACGGCACTTCCTTCCTTCCTCCAGCCCCGTTCTGTCCTCATAGGGCAACTGCGGCTCTCACCAGAAGCTGTAAGTGGCTCTTTTCCTCTTCCTTCCTTCCGTGACAGCAGCTCCCCCGCAATAAGGCATGCCAAGCGTCCATCCCTTTCAACCGGTAGACTTCTCCGGTAACCGTCGGGTCGGGTCAAGACCGAACCGTGATCTTTGCGGTGTTGGTAAGATTGAAGTTAAACTCATTTGATGGTTGGATACATCGGTACGTACTTCTTATCGGCGGTGATATCCCGGGGATTCGGCGTTGGATGCCGTGCTCTCATATACTACCCTAGTGCCCCCATGAAGACTTGGGAACATATACCTACTTATCAATTATCTTATAACGTAAAAGGCTCTACGTTTCTAGCATATGTTCACTGTGTAATAATAGGTAAGGTATTGCATGTCCAATCAAGCTGCTTTGTATGGCAACCCATATTATTCATCCTATAGTGAGGTCGTGATCTTTATACGAGTATAAAATCAAATAAATTGATACATTACCCAGACAAGTATACACATTGCTCCGATATCACAGTAAGAGCATCATTCATCATAGGGTTTCAACTAGTTAGCACAGCTCGAGACGGCGCAGTAAGGTGAATGTCAAGGTATCAAACGTGGGCCTACCTTGTCGTACCAGGCAATTGCTTCAAGATCCATAAGATTGCGGTAAAGAACACCGCGGATGCAAGTCTGGGGCATTGAAAGTAGTCTTTGTCGGTGAGCCAGGGTAGTATTCATCGACTTATACGTAAGGCACCATACAATAGTCACATTGGAAATAAGGACCCGAATACTGTACAGCACATGGCACTCGTTGCAAACTGGATCAGTGATGGCTGCTGCATCGCTCGGACGTGGTGGTGGTGTTGATAGTAACAGCATGAGACACAGAAGAGTTTGTTAGTGACAACTTGCATTGGATAACAGTGACCAGGTGACACTCGCTTGTACCTTGCATGCCGGTGCGTTGTAATGGCCATCACTACGTGGGAGGATGGATTAAACAACACATCTAGCTCGTACGAGGTCACGCACAGTTGAACACATGGTTAGGCTCCGAGACATTCTACAGCCACCAAACCTGGCTGGATAGCCAGTGAAGGTCCATAGAATGAATGACACTGTTCAAATTTGATCGATGGCCGGACTGGAATGCATTCCAGTCGTGACCAGCTGGCTGGTTAACGGTAGACAATATTTGGTCCCTTTGTCTCGGCACCCAAGTCTAAAACAAGGACCACAGACGTACAGACGTCTTTGTTACCAGCTCACGTTGACAGCATCAGTGGAAGAAGGGTTTAAGTGCGCCGGACCAAAATTAGCCTCTCAGCAATGTTTGCTTTGCCCTGACTATGATACATGATTCCCCCAGGCTCGCAACAACATTGAAACTGATTGACAAGAGACCATAAACACGCCCAGCTTCAGGGAGATGATGTCCCCATGTCTCAACCGGAACTAATCAAAGACATTGGGGATTCCCCAGATACATGTATCAAGAATAGGAAACAGGATTCGAGGTTGGAAATGCGTCTCTTAAAAGTGGGATCAAAGCAGAAACGGGAACGAACCGCGAGTAAAAAAGACAAGATCGTTCCATTTGCTGCCCTAGGGCAAAAAAACACATTATATTCCCAGCCTCGAAAAGAGATCTCACACAGGGAATGCGAGCTCCTTCCGAACACTGAGACAAAACTCATATACAAGAATGTCTCAATCCTGCAAAGCGTGGCCATCATTAGACAAGGACTCCATAGAGCGGTGCAGTGTCGTATGTTCGTATCCCAAAGTAATAAAAAAAAAAAGATCTATACATTCCCTGAATGACCGCTTACATGCCCAACTGAAAACCATCGCTAAGCCCCCACATTGCTTCACCACGAATGATGAAAGCTCCCACGTGAATTAGGTGTTACCGAGCGTAAATAGTCGTAGGCAGGACGTGGAATAGGCGTGCTAGATGCTGATTTACAAGAAAGCAGCAAGACCGACGACGGCAGCGAGACCGGCACCAGAGAGAGCGGCGACCTTGCCAGCACCGGCAGTAGGGACGGGCTCCTGAGGAACACCGGCAGTGGGAGTAGCTCCGGGAGCACCAGGGGTGTGGGGCTTGCCGGGGTAGCCGGGCTTCTCGTCATCACCACCGTGGCCGGGCTTGGGGGGCTTGCCGGTGGGAACGACGGGGACGATGGTGGAGTTGTTGCCGCCGTGGTGAGGGGGAGGAGCAGGGCTGAGATATTGTTAGCATATGCTGTTTGAGGATGTACCAAGATCCGTGGAAACACCGGGAACTTACCAGTCGTGGCAGACAACAGCCGAGGTGACAATGACGGGCTTGGTGACGGTGCAAGGGCAGTCAGTGATGGTCAGGGTGGTGGCCTCGGTGACAGTGTAGGTCTTGCCGCCGTGGGTGATCTCAGTAGGAGCAGGGCAGTAGGTGGTGTAAGCGGTAACGACCTCGGTGGTGTAGGTGACGTTCTTGGCGTGGGCGGCAACGCCAGCAGCGAAAGCGAGAGCAGCAGCGAACTTCATTTTGACGGTTGGGAAGAGATTAGAGATGACTCGAGAGTTGGGTATAGAGTATTGGTTTGCAGAGGTGCTTAAAGAATGAAATTGACTAAAAAGTCAGGGTTGATTTAGCGAGTGAACGAGTGTGGGTGAGGAGAGGAAGAGGGAAATTCGCTTTCGAGTTCTGGAGGACTTGAGCTTTATACCAAGTCTGCGAAGCATTTACAGAGAGAGATAGGGAGAATCCCTGGGGGGGAGTGGGCCCGCTGTGATGGAGGGGTGGAACTTGGACCAGGGGCCGTGACAACCATCCATTACCTTAATTAAAACAGAGCAGAGTCCAGTCCAGAGAGAGAAATGAGAGAGTCACACATAGACAAAGATAGTACAGTACGTAGCTGGCTCATCTCCCGGAGACTGCACTATTCTATATTACAACAGTGACCTGATGGGGCAATGTGACCCTTTCCACCGAGGAAAACCACCAGTTGGACAGCCCAGTCTCTTGTGCCACTGAAGTTTCGATTTCATCCAATCGACCAACCAATCTAGGTAAATATTTCAAGAGGCAAATCAGTGGCGATATGAATGGAGTTCCAGGGGTTTGGGGCATGGGTCGCGGGTGTGATATGCGAGTGCAACAAGTGAACCACGCGGTCAAACCACATTGGTCTTGCACCAGTAGCACTAATATTCGTACATACGTCTGGTTGGTAGCCTTGCTACCTTGATCTCGGTCTTTGTACTAACTTGAACAAGGCCAAAGCTTGATTTGTAATTAGAGATTGAGAGAGTGAAATTGAGCCGAGTTTGAACCAGGAATTTTTGGATAGGACGACAGCTGTTAGAGGATAGATCTCTGGATACCCAGGTACTGAGCACCTCCGCTACCAACTAATTAATCAATGTGTGCGTTTTCTGACTCCCATGAGCAGTGCCTGGTAGCCTGGTCGTCAGATAATGAGAAAGGGGCATTAACGTATGTGCGGGGAGGCCCTTTTGGCCTCGTGCCTGGTCCCGGGCCTGGCTGCTTCTGTGGGGTTGAAAAGATGAAATCCAATGCTACCGGCAAATCTCTTGTGCTCTGACGGGCATTTGGAGTCTTGGACTGAGACGGAACGAAAAAGGAAACAGGCCTTGGGCCCTAGCTCTGAAAACAAGACGATCTGGATGTCGTCCAACGGGAACGTCGTCCCCTGGACATCCACAGCTGCATGGCCAACTCATGCAAAGTGAAATACCCGAAATCTTCTGACGACTTGGCGGCAAACCCCCCACTCAATTGTCTTAATAACTGACTGATATCTATTATATCAATGCAACATATCTAGAAAGTTGGGTTCATGATTGATCGTCGGAATAACCGAGGCGGACCGATGTTCCTTACATGTTATGACTCTTTGAACCAATATTACTACATTACTACATACTATAACCAGGTAATGCAATACTTGAGACCGAAAAATACTACATAGGTGGAACAAGCCAAGCACTGAATGTCAGCAGTATGTCAACGGTTATCACCGTCCGACTGTGAGGTTCAATGTTGCTTGTTGTTTTGGCTTTCAGTGCTCAAACTTTTCTTTGGAAAATATCTTCTGTCGATCAACAAGCCTTCGTACGCACTCACCTGCCTGCCTTCAGGGCTCCAGCTGTATCATTGACGGACAGTCGCGTGCACTATAGGCAATCCCCCGTCTTTGTGCAAGGTATAACATCCAATGGATAGCGCACCAAACGGGTTTGCCTCAGACAACTTCCTATTCTAGAGGCGCTGACTGGTCGGTCGATTGCCCCGGCATAATGCTACGCTAATGCAGGAACAAATTTCCTTCCCGCTGCCAATCCCCTTACTTTTGCAGCCCCCGAGGGCTAATGCAATGCATCAACGGCCAAGCGTCCTCCTCCAATCAAGCGGACCTAGCCGACTCTCTATCGCGATCCTTTGGCGGTCTTCATCTCAACCTGCATAAGCACATGGATGCAAATCCCAGCATTAATTGCCACCGACAACGAAGTCGCTGAAGTTTTTCACTAATTGCTTGAATGGACATGTTCCACTACCAACAGGGGAGCTTTTGGAACCGGCTTCATAACCAAAAAAAAAAAAAAAAAAGCGGGACAAGGAGAGTTCTCACTGGATCTCAAGCCACACCGACAACCCGTTAATGGAGAAGCGTCAGCAGTTCCCCTTCCCCTAGAGCTTACTTACCCCTTTCAGGCTGCTCCGTGTTTGCTCCCTTGTCATATCTTATCCACTGTAAAAACACAGTTTGAAACAATCAATTCAATCACCTTCCAACTCAGACGTTCCCCGGATGCTTGGTCGGTGATAAGGGCAATGTTACCGCTTTGTTCACTGAATCCTCCATGAATTCCCACCAGAACACGATAACGAGCAGCCTTATCGTGCCATGAAGTGTGATCTATCGTCTTCCCCTCTAGTTTTTGGTCGAGGCTACTCTGAGCCCTGGCCACCACTGTTCCGAATTTAGCAACAAGACAGAGAACGAGCAGCTTACAGCATTGTTATCCCGACCTTATTCTCCTTTCGTCATGTCTGACTGGCGCGTTCGATATCTCGATTTCAAGTCCATACAAACGAGATGGATCACCGGCCAGGGGCTCCCAGATAGCCCTTTGCTGGCCGCCGATAAGCTTTTGAATGTTAAAACAGGCCAAGGCGCTCTGATCGATACGCCCCGATCCCATCTGGATAAGATATGGATAGGATGGAGACATGCTTGGCATTGGATGTTAGGCAGCTTTAAAATAAGCATAGCATGTACAGCCAATGACCGCGTATAGACAAGTTCTAGAGAGCAAGCTTTTGTCTTTGCTGCCCAATCTTGTATCAGCCTTTGTCATACTTTGTTTCCCCTTTGGTAAAGGTCTCACCCTCCCATGTCTTGTCCCCTCCCGCAAGCCTCTCGATCCATTCTCAAGGATCAATTGGACAGGAATATTGTCGATGCTCGTTGGAGATCAAATTCTTCTTGGCCACGCAGGCTTGTGGCTTCAACTTGTTCGGAAAGTACACGGATGAGAAGATGATGACCCATGCTAGTTGCTCGCCTTTTCGATCTTGTCCCGCTCACACGATTTTAACCCAACCATAATCGGCGTACTCACCTCCTACAGAGTTCGGTCTGGCATCTCACAGATGAGGTCTTGAGACTCTAGTCCTGTTTGGCGTTGTCAGTGTACATATGTTTGGCTTGGATACGCTCGTCCAGAACCAAGAACATGCATATCTTTCCGGGCCCCGTCGTTAGCAAGTGCTTTGATGATTTTCCCCAAGCCTGACTTGATTGCACTTGATCTATTTTACCTGGTTAATTTGTCGCAGTCGGGGCATTTGGCCATGAGAAGCCACATGTTTCCCCATGACTACTCTCGAACTTGCTTGAATGAGAATCATTACTAGACGCCATACCATGGCGAGTAAGATGAAGCTGGTAAATACCTGCTGTCTGAATGGCCTGAGTGGGCATCGCAAGGACAGAACAGACGCCATTTCGCACGTTAAGAGTCTTTCCCTAACTGACTCTTGGCCAGAAAATTTCTGAGTCGAGGATCGAGACTGATTCCTTACAATGATTCCATTCAGATGTCTGAATCAGTCTTGTCTCAAAGCCCAAGTTCAAGTAAAGTACATATATCATTTGCGGCCTGCATTGATCACAAGACAGCGAGCGCATCATCTTATAAACATGTGCTGTATTACGTATGAATATCGCAATAATTGCAAATTCACAATGGATCAATATTCACCTCGATATGCCGTTGGCTGAAAGTTTGGTCGGAGGTCGATATCGTCTGTGCCGTTGTGGTGCTTCCATGAAAATCTATGGAATGGTATTAGTAATGTACGTCATTATGCAAGTCTCCAAGGTAGAACCTCTGGCTTCATAACGACATCTTGCACCAACAACATTGGAACTCTGCACATAAAAGCACATATCTGAGCTACGGAAAAAATATGGCAGAATATATCAAGGCTGTCGGTATGAGAGCGGCGTCCAAATCCACGGCTGTGCTGTCTAACTAAACTTGCAGATATCCAAGGCGGCAAAGGCGAGCGGGATGCCCTCTTTATCAACTCCCAGACGCTCAAGCCTTCAGCCTCCGAGGGCCAGGCCATTGTCAAGATCAGGGCCTTCGGAATCAACCGCATGGACATAATCCAGCGCCGTGGCTTTTATCCGCTTCCACCCCAAGCCCCCGCAACATTGGGCGTGGAATTCAGTGGCATCATTGAATCCTTCGGGCCTGGAAACCATGGCGCCTTTAAAGAGGGCGACGAGGTTTTTGGATTAGCCTACGGCGGCGCTTACGCCGAATACATCGCGGTCAGCACGCGTATGCTACTGCATAAGCCGTCGTCCATGGACTTTACGACATGTGCTGGTATTCCAGAGACATGGATCACGGCGACACAGGCGTTGCATCTTGTACTTGGCTTTACAAAGGGCAAGTCCATTCTGTGGCATGCCGGCGCTTCTGGAGTCTCTGTTGCCGGCATCCAGCTCTCGCGCATCGCCGGTGCCTCCGAGGTCTTTGCCACGGCTGGATCCCAGGAGAAGCTCGATTTTATCACTTCAAAGCTCGGGGCAACGGCTGCCTTCAACTACAAGACGCAGGACTGGGCGGAAGAGATTAAAAAGGCTACAGGAGGCAAGGGTGTTGACTACATTGTCGACTTTGTTGGTGGAAGTTACTTTCAACAGAATCTGACTGCTGCTGCGCGTGACGGACGCATCGTTCTTCTGGGCACCATGGGCGGAGCCAAAGTCCCTGATGCTGACATCTCACAGATCTTGTTCAAGCGGCTTCGCATCGAGGGCAGCACGCTTAGGAGTCGGGATGAAGAGTACCAAGGCGAGCTGCGGGACCAGCTAGAGCAATATCTACCTGACTTTGAATCTGGCAAGTTGCAGATATTTATTGACAAGGTCTTTCCATGGGAGGAGATCAAGGAAGCTCATAAGCACATGGAGGATGCCAAGAATCTAGGCAAGATCATATGCACTATTTCATGAGCTGATCATTAGCTAAGTTCATCGACAACGTAAAACTGATTAGAGATGGTCGTTTTAAAAGTCAATCAATCTACAGTCTACCTTCTTAAGACCTGAAACAATTATGACAATAAACTCAATTCATTATCAGCATCCTAACTGTGCTTCGAGCCTGATATTCGGGGTCATTACAACAAAGTGTCTAGTCAGATATCCCATCAATTGCATACAATCATACCAAAGAAGTAGACAAGGAAAACCTGCATGGCGGTCTACATGCTTGCATTTGTGAAAGGAAAAGGTATCATGTTGGTACGTGGTGGTACTTAGTGGGCCTTGATCCAGTTGAGCATTTGGTCGTAAGCGGTGGCTTGCGCATCCTTGATTGATGAATCCTGATATTCACCCACAACAGCAAACCCTGAGAGCAAGCGTCAGTCTGCAGCCAAGATATCTGCGGGGGTTTGAAGGTGAACCTACCATGCGGAACTCCAGGATAAACCTGAACCTCGTGCTCGACGTTGGCGTCAGACAAACTGTCTTCTCCACCTATTCGTACGTTGTCTGGGAAGAGAGGGTCGTTCTCGACGCAGACCAAGCTCAGAGGAGCACTGATATCCTTGAAGTCATCAGGGACGACGGAGGCAGCATGGGCCAGGGCACCCGCCTTGATAAATGGCCCATTCTTGACTCCACCGCTCTCTGCATCACCCTCGACAGCCTCTGTCTTCTTGGCTAGAAGAAGAACGAACCTAGCACCGACACAGTACCCGGCGGCATAGATGCCGTCACCCTGCTTGATTGAGTCGACGTACTGCTCTCGTGCAGCATCGATGACCTTGTGAAGTATGGGCATCACCTTTTCCTCCGTGACGCGGGCGAGCCACATGTCAATGAGGAATGACTTTGTAACTTCCACGGCCTTTAGCTTAAACTGCTCGAGGATGGATGTAGAGTCGTCCGTGATGGCAGCGGCGCCAGGGGCCGTGTCGCCAGCGAACAGGTCGGGCATGAGCACGAGGTAGCCTTCCGAAGCAAACTTGTCGGCCTGGATCTGGTTGTTTGTGGATTTTATGCCCGTTCCGCCAGTGAGGAGGAGCAGAAGTTGCGACGGTGCATGGGGGTAGTCGGTGGGTTTCGAGATGTAGACCTATAATACAAGAACAGACGTCAGCTTAGAGCTCTGGAGGGGATGGTTCACATACGTCAACGTCGTTGAGCTTGATGATCTCGCCGGTCGAGGACTGACCAGAAGCTGCACCTGTTAATGATTTTTTTACCATTGTGAGGTTAAAATAGCATACGGGTTGGTCTATCGGATACACAATGCTCGCCCACAACGGGAGCTTGGGTGTTGTCGCTGGCTGCAAGATGCTCCTGGGCGTCGCTCTCGGGAGCGCGAGTGGCATTATCTGCGTCGGCCATTTTGTTTAGTAGCTTATGAGGTTGTTTTCCGTTCCGTTCTATTCTCTTGCGTTTGGAGGAGGGTGTTGTCAGATTAAGAGGCTGGTTGCGTAAATGCACGTGAAGGGGGCAGCCTGATATGCCTATGTACAAATGGAAGCCTTGGCTGGAACTCAACGTCATGTTGGAGGGGTAACTGGGAGCTGCCATGTGCTGCTACGCGACAGAAGCTTAACTACCAAGGCAGGCAGCTATATCACAATTGAAAGGAGCATAGAATTGGAATTTTGAAAAGATGTAATTTTTCATGTCTCCTCTGGTCAATCAATCTACTATACTCATCAACCCCAAGTTGTACTCGTGGTGTTGGGAAGAAGCCAAGGTACGTACCTAGTAATTAGACCTAGGTAGCTCTGGCTGTTGCAGTTCTCATGCTGAGGACCATGAACTTCGTAGCCATCAACGCCTAAGAAAAAAGGGGGAGAAAAGTTAGCATAACATGGTGATAACGTCAGCTTGTGATCTAGGTACGTTCCTATGATATCTTCCTAGGTAATTTAGTTATGTGCACCTCAGGCAAAAAACCTCTTCAACCGTCAACCGTCAGATCCACCCACATATAAGTGGATATCATCTTTACGTAAGCCGTTGACGGGACCCCGCGATCCTTACCCCAGCGCGTTGAGTGGAACGCGCTGGACGCGTTGTAGGCAGAAGGCACCGCTCTTGCATTCATCACCCACCTCGATGACAACTTGGAAGTTTTTGCGACCCTACAACCAGAAACACCTACATCCCAAAACAAGGAAGCAGAGCAAAAAATGTCCGCGGCTTCATCGCTATCGCAAGGCGCCCTCGAGTACGTTTTCTTGCTCTTCTCCTTTCCATTGTTTTCTCGCTAACTTTGCTCAGCGTCATCTTCAATGATCCCGACAAAGCCAGCAAGCTCTTCCCCGTACCCGTCCTCCAATGTCTTCAAGTCAAGCAGATGGCCCCCTCGGCTCAAGGAGGAGATCGATTCCGACTTGTCATGAGTGATGGTCAGCATTACGTGCAGACTATGCTGGCTACCCAAGCCAACCACGTCGTTCACGATAACAAGCTGGTCCGCGGCTGCATCGCTCGAATCAAGCAATACACGCCCAACAACTTGAAGGGCAAGAAGTAAGCATACAGGGGGATCTTGTTTGACTATATCTAAAACTCTGTAGCATCCTCGTCATTCTCGACATCGAAGTCATCGAATCTCTGGGTATTCAGGAAAAGATTGGCGAGCCCGTCACTATCGATCCGAAGCCTGCCGCGCAGGAGGGTGCTATTGCCGGAGGCGACTTCTATGGCGCTGGTGTCAAGAAGGAGGAGTCAAAGACACAGCCCCAACAATTCCAGCAACAACAGCAACAACAATCGATGCCCTCACGACCGGCCATGCACGCCGGGAGCAACATTTATCCTATCGAAGGCTTGTCACCCTTCGCACATAAGTGGACCATCAAGGCCAGAGTCACCGTCAAGTCAGACATCAAGACATGGCATAAGCCTACAGGAGAGGGAAAGCTCTTCAGCGTCAACTTGCTTGATGAGAGTGGTGAGATCAAGGCCACTGGGTTCAACGAGCAGTGCGATGCCTTCTACGACCGTCTGCAGGAAGGTTCTGTGTACTACATCTCTACCCCCTGTCGGGTAGCGCTGGCCAAGAAGCAATTCTCCAATCTACCCAACGACTACGAACTCACTTTCGAGCGCGACACTGTCATCGAAAAGGCAGAAGATCAGACCAACGTGCCTCAGGTGAGGTTCAACTTCTGCTCCATTCAGGAACTGCAGAGCGTCGAGAAGGACAATACGGTTGATGTCATTGGTGTGCTGAAGGAGGTTGGTGAAATTGGTGAAATCGTATCCAAGAAGGATGGTCGACCATTTCAAAAGCGAGAGCTGACTCTCGTCGACGACACTAGCTTCTCAGTTCGGGTTACTATCTGGGGCAAGTCAGCTAACAGCTTTGATGCCCCCCCCGAGTCTGTTATCGCATTCAAAGGTACCAAGGTGTCGGACTTTGGTGGCAAGAGTCTCAGTCTCCTCTCTTCTGGTACAATGACCGTCGACCCCGACATCCCTGATGCACACCGGCTCAAGGGCTGGTATGATTCTGCCGGCCGAACAGACACTTTTGCCACACACCAGAACATGGCATCTGTTGGTAATGCCACTGGACGAAAAGAAGATCTCAAGACCATCTCTCAGGTTAAGGACGAGAATCTCGGCATGGACGACCAAGCGTACTACACCATCAAGGCAACCATCGTTTTCGTCAAGCAGGAC
This sequence comes from Fusarium sp. NRRL 66182, assembly GCA_013266265.1. NCBI lineage: Eukaryota > Fungi > Ascomycota > Sordariomycetes > Hypocreales > Nectriaceae > Fusarium > Fusarium sp. NRRL 66182. The sequence goes on from JABFAK010000624.1 coordinate 27,896, forward strand.
AACTTTTGTTATCCCGCTTGTCTATCTCAGGGCTGTAACAAGAAGGTCACACAAATGCCTGACGGCACATGGCATTGCGAAAAGTGCGCCATCTCTCATGAGAAGCCAGAATACCGATACATCCTTTCACTCAACGTCGCGGATCACACTAGCCACCAATGGCTCAGCTGCTTTGACGACTCTGGTCGACAGATTGTGGGCCGAACGGCCGACGAGATGATGGAGCTGAAGGAGAACGACGATAACAAGTTCATGGCGGCATTCGAGGAGGCCAATTGCAAGAAGTTCACCTTCCGATGCAGGGCGAAGATGGACAACTTTGGCGAGGCGCAAAGGTAAAACTGCACAAATTCCTTGTTCGCTGGAGAGAGGCTAACAGAAATCCAGGATACGGTACCAAGTGATGAGTGTAACACCTTTGGACTTTAAGTCTGAAGGTCTCAAGCTTGACGAGTTGATCAAGCAGTATGAGAACAGCTCATTGTGATTTTCGATAATTGGTCGCTGGGCTTGTGTGCATGCCATTGGCAAAAATGAAGTGTGCTTCTAGAGGTTCTTATCCGGTATACCTTGTGCGGGGCCGGTTCGAAGAGATACTTTTGTTACCAGATGGATGTTGTTGACATGACATAGAATAATGGGACACATTATAGCAACATTGAAGATGGGTGGTTGAATCGTGACTTGGCCATGACACTATTTAGATATGATAAGCTTTTATACCCAACGCCTTCAATTACACATCATCCACATTTGTATCCGTGTCTAGAGTGGCAACTTCTCATGCTTCCAGGGTTTCTTGCCCTCGCCATCTCCGTAGCCGGCCGTCGCCTGGTAATCGCCTCGAATCTTGTACTTGTAAATGGTAAGGCCGTCAAGGCCAACCGGACCACGAGAGTGGATCTTGTTGGTGCTAATACCGACCTCGGTACCAAAGCCGTAACGCATGCCGTCGGCAAGGCGAGTAGCGGCATTCCAATATACACCAGCAGAGTCTACCTCGTTCATGAAGCGCTCAGCCTCAGCAGCATCAGAGGTCAAAATGGCGTCAGTGTGGTGAGAGCCGTGGGTGTTGATGTGGGTGATGGCCTGATCTAGAGAGGAGACAGTCTTGACGCCGAGCGTGAGGGAGAGATGCTCCGTGTCGTAGTCTTCGGGGGTAGCGTCCTGGATGCCCTCAAGAGCCAGAGGAGCAATGGCAGCCTTGCTGGGCTGGTCCATGCGAAGGGAGACGCCCTTGGCAGCAAGAGCAGAAGCAACGCCGGGGAAGACGGAGTCGAGAGCGATGTCTTGAACGAGGAGGGTCTCTACAGCGTTGCAGGCGGCGGGGTAACTCGTCTTGGAGTCAACGATGGCGGTAATGGCCTTGTCCTTGTCGGCGGAGGCAGTCAGGTAGATGTGGCAGAGGCCGTCAGCGTGGCCGAGGACGGGAATCTTTGTGGACTCCTTTATATAGCGAACGAGCTCGTTTGAGCCGCGAGGGATGACAAGGTCGATGTGGCGGTCCTGGGCGAGGAGCTGGGAGATGACATGGCGGGTTGTGACGAGCTGGATGGCTGAGTTGGGGACCTTTGTCTTCTCAAGGGCTGCGGAGATGACCTTTGAGATGGCGACGAAGGATTCTGTCGATTCCTTTCCACCTGCGAGTAGAGTTAATGAGAGAGGTCCGGGGTAAGAGAAGAGACGGTGGCTTACCCTTGAGAATGGCGGCATTGCCTGACTTGATAGCGAGAGAGGCAATGTTGGCAATGACTTCAGGACGGGCCTCGAAGATGATGAGGAGGACACCGATGGGGCATGAGACACGCTCCATGATGAGATCGTCGTCGAGCTTTGTCCTCATCTGAACTCGACCGACTAAGACGTGTTGGTAAATTGTTCCTCATGGTCGATATGGAGAGATAAGTTACCTGGATCGTCGAGATCCCTTACGTCCAAAATGCCCTTGAGCATATCCTCCCACTTGCCCTTCTTTCCCAGATCCAGCCGTGACACGAGCGCCTGACTGAGACCACCATCCTCAGCGGCCTTGTTTGCAAGCTCGAGATCCCTTGCGTTGGCGGCAAGGATGTCGTCCTTTGAGGCCGACAGGGCGGCGTGGATGGCCTCGAGGGCATTATTGCGCTCCGAGGCCGGAAGAGTAGCGAGGGTGAAGGAAGCTGTCTTTGCGTCGCTGGCTGCGGCCTCGGGTGAGGCGTTTGTGAGAGACATTTTTTAATAAAAAAATTAATAAAAAAAGAAGAGAGAGAGAGAATTAGGGGGAAGTGGGTGATTGTATTGGTTGTCGTGATATAAGCTTGAGAGTGACTCAGGGTTGGAAGTGAAGTGAGGTTATGGTTATAGCGGCGTTTTGCCCCGCTACTGAATTCATGCACCCCGCCATTATGAGCTGGGGGGTAGTAAAGTTGAGTACTATCGATAAACGTTGGTTATTAACAAGAGGATGATGGGCCAGCTTAGAATAAGCGCAATGAATGAATTGTTTATCACAGGAGAATAATAATGCTGTGCGCGTGTGTGTGTGTGATCTTGTCATATTTAATACCATTATGTTGTTTTGTTGTTGTTGTTGTTGTTATTTTTACGTCGTTGGTGAGCAATGTCGGCCGAGGCTCTCCAAGGGCTGGTAAACTACAACACAACAACCTTGAAGAAAGGGGCAAGGATCTTTATTAGTCAAGGTACCTATCTAGTTAAGTCTAAAAAGAAAGTTGAATTGTTACGATTGAGTTTTGCTACAAGAGCTCACTCAATTAGCCTTTACACCCCCGATCCCAAACCTCAGCGTCGTACTGACTGACGTTGGGTTAATAAAGGGCGCTGATAGACGGCAGATGGGACAGAATAGAATGATGATCGGTTTAATAAACTACTGTCTCGAATACACTCAGTTCCTTTTACTTGGTTGGTTGGTGATAGTCCTGCAAGGGTTAAAAGCCATGTTGGTCAGCTCGACAACAAGTTCTCATAAACATGTCACAAGTAAAAGCCCATATCAACAGTTCTTTCGTCTCTTAAAAAGAGACAATCCCAAAGCATTGCATTCTTCTTATTCTTATCCCCGCGTTAACCCCACACACACATACAATCTCGGAATCTCCTTTCCGCTCCTCTTCTCCCAAGATGCTCCACCGGTTAACCCATCCTCCGTCAGACCAACTCAGCTGGGGCAACCGAGGATCTCCTCAGAGCGAGATAGCGGTCCCTGCTGAGAACCATTGGCCATCTCCAGGGCCGGCCGGAATTAGTAGACGGATACATATATATATACCTTTGGGTGCTTTTATAAGCTGAATGCGCAATCCATTTCACGCCCTTTTCGACAAGAGTTTGGAGCAATTCACCGGGACCATTCTTCCGCCTTTCATCACCTCCCCCTCTCGCCTTCCCCATTTTATTCTCCCTTTTTCTTCCTACTT
>JABFAK010000626.1:0-21437 GCA_013266265.1 Fusarium sp. NRRL 66182
CCTCTTGGCTGCCTCGTCACCCCCTCCATTTCGCGTAGTCGTGTGTCTTTACTCTTTTGCATGCCCCACGGGTTGCGGGTAAAGCCTCACGGGATATCGCGTTGCATCGCGTAAGCCTTTTTTCAGGTCTTGTTGACATGGTTCGCCTGGAGACTGCAAGGCACCCGTCTGCAAATGAACTTGAGGTAGGCTGTGGCAAAAAATCAGGGTTTTACAAAGCATGAGGTCCTTGTGATTTGTATGCATAGCCATCGTCCCACTTCACGCCATGGCCGTGTATTAGTTAGTGCTCAATAATCAAGATTCGTCATATTCCTACATTTTTGTGTGGGCCGATGAAAGGCTGGAGGTCTATAGTGAGATTTTCTTTTGTCTTCAACACAGTGGTGTTTAGCAGGAGTCATGAAGTTGGTGTTTTAAGACATTTTACGCTTGAGTGCTACCCCAACCCGAATCACGGGTACGACGATTCCTACCCTCCAACTATCTATATTATGGCGATCCGGCACTATACGTCACGCGATGGTATACAGTTGATAACTTCGCATCCTGCCACACGGAAACATAGACCATGGACATGTCTCTTTCTGAAATTATTTCGGGATTACATGGGTTTAAGTGGAAGAATGTCATTCTGTCTGTCCACATAGAACCTGTCTATACTAAAAACAAAAATAAAACCCCATCCAACGTTCCTTTCAGCCTTTGTATTATCCTCTATCTCGTAGACTTGCAAGTACAACTAACAGGCATAAGTGCAGAAAGCAGGTGACGAATAGCGGCTCGATATGTGTAACTTGTACGCCACCCCTTTACATACGGGTATATCCAACTACAGGCCGTCAGTATGACAACAGGGGAAAAAAAAAGGCCGAGTAGCGTTGCTTACCTTGGGAAAACATAAAAGGGTATCAAAATTAAATCAAGACTGGCGCAAAGAAAGGATGCCAGATGGTGGCTGTCTAACAAAGCCAATAAATAACGATGGCCTCGTCCTGGCTTTGTCCGTTGCTCTATCCAAAGAAGACTGAGCTCCGTAAGATTCAGATAAGAACAGAGTCAAAGAGAAACGGAATTAAGAAATCAACAGACGCGCCGCCGCTTCAAGACATCCTCGTAGACCTCCACCTTCTCCCTCTTGGATTCAACAATGGTAATCAGTCCCAGATGTCGCTCCCGTAGCTCGTCGTACTTCTTCTTCCAAAAACCCGACTGGTTGGTCCAGTACTCAATCTGCTTTGTCAAGTCCGTGACCCTGCGACTCAGGTTTTGGTCGATTTGCTTAGACAACTCGCGCAGTCTGAAGCGAAGATCACCATTGTCGTCTTGTAGAGTCTTGTTCTCCTTTTCAAGCTTGCACAGCTTGCTCTGTAGCTTCTCCACGTCACAGTCGTTGGAGGAGCGGCGCAGGCATTCGTTATCGCGGGACAGGCTGGCGATCTGATCGTTGAGAGAGGGAATGACGACGTGGCATAGACGATGGGCTTCAGCTTCAGCGCTGTGGAGGCGTGAGCGGAGGGTCTCGTTTTGGACTGCGAAGGATTGGTTGGCCTCGTCTAGGAGCTCGTTTTGACGGATGAGGGTTCGCCATTCCTCACGGCTGACTTTGTAGTAGTCGCATGGATGACGGTGGTGATGGTAGGATCGGGAGCGCTTGACGGTGACGAAGTGAGGGCGTCCGTCTGGACTGGTCTCGACATAGCAGCGTCGGGACATGTTGGGTTGATGTTAGGTTTCGAAACTCTTTCTCTGTTCTGTGCTGTGTGGCTGGATGTGTTGGCAAAATTAGGTGATAGTATAAAGCCGGCTTCAGAAGAGAGGATAGGGAGCTTGGTGGTCTATGGGAGATATAAAGAAACAGTCCTTCGGGACTTGGGGGTTATAAAAAGACCTTGTCAAGCCTACTGATGACCAATGCGATTGTCTTGGAAATAGGTCTCACGATAAAGAATGACTGTTTTAAAGGAACAGAAGGGCTAATGCAGGTGATCAAAGAAGGTCAGAGGAGGAGTTTCTTAATGGACAAGGGGATTATGCCTGATCTCGATACAGGAAACGGTGGGCTTTTATGAATGCTCATGTTCAGCCTTGGGAACTTGCTCTTGACTCTGTCACCTCAGGAGCACGAGGACTTGAAAATAGAAGAAGATGATGGAACAACAGGGCATAGTGGCTTGTAGAGGCAGATGATGAGTTGGAGTCGAGAAGTGTAAGTGAGTGTCTCGTAGGACTCGGCGAGTCGAGGGCTCTGGCAGAGCAATAGTACAACTGCAGCACCAACAGCTTGGTAAAGGGCGTTGGCCAGGCCTTGTACTCTAGGGTGCCCAAGACCAACGGGAGTTTCGTCGAGTCCTTGGTGGCGCGTGGTCCTTGTGTCTCATCAAGACGGCGGTCATTCTTACAAAGTAGGCAGACAAAGACAAGGAGAAGAGGAGAGGGATGAAAGACACGTATAGCTTATAACAGGGGGCACAATAGTATTAATAGAGCTATTTAGAGACTCAAGGTCTATCTGTATATTCATCAAAGCTTATTACGGCAAGCCTTTGAAGCTGTTTAGTTGATAATGATAGGCCAGAGACTTGCATATGCATCCATCTCTAGCATCGTCCAAGCGCGTCAAAGAAGCCAGACAAGAGAAGGGAAACTCGCGTCTGCGGCTAACAACCAAAGGAAAAGGGGAAAGAACCTATAGAGTCATTTTTAGCTGACGGGAAGAGTGCCTGACGTGCAGGTGCAGGTGCCTGTGCCTGATGAGCGGATGGGAACATCGCGTGGGTTTGGTGTTAGTCAAGAGACCTGCAAGGGGATAGTGCTGGATATGTTTCGCACTGTGTCATACCGCCTAACCAACAAGCTATGTACAGTGTCAGCAGTAGAAAGATTATCAGGTAGACTTTTCATTTACTGTACCCCATGACATGTCCCTCATGGCTGGCTTACTCAACAGCGGCCTCCAGCCTTTTTCTCTTTTTCTCTCGACACCATCAACTACAAACAAGGGAATCGTCGCCACGGGACCCCTTGCAGAAGAAGAATGCACTGCCCGATAACTCGGTTCGGTGCGGTTCGGTTTCAGTAGCGTCCAAGCCAAGTCGTCATTTGCTGGCTACCTTATCAATGAACCAAGCCCCGCCCTCTTTGTGAATAACCTCAAAGGATAGGCACATAGCGCCCTCGAGCCCGGGGTTATCCACCACCACCTTATCCTCTCCAGTCCCCGAGACGTGACGCAATCGTGGCTTAGTCTTCAGGCTGCCTGCAATACGCTTCCAATCACTCACATTGACATATCCCATGCTGCCCATGGATCTCTGTACCTTGCTTCAGCCCAGCCTAGGCGTCTTTCTTCCACATTATTCCGAGGATTGTCCCAGTTTACTCTGTCTCCTCGATGGACAGGCTCTCTTCTTTCATCTTGTACCTCCAACGGTCTTTGTCTATGCCTTGGCAACCGGTTCCCGCCATGCTCTGAGCACCATCTTGATTCTTCAGTAGCCCGGCTACAGCAACCGGGTTGGCTACAGCTGTGGTCGTCGCAAAACAACGCACCAGTGTTAACTCGGCCGAGCCCGTGATTGAGTGCTTGTCTGGGTCGATGGCATTCTAATGCAATGCATTCGTGAACAACGCAAAATTCTGACGGTCGAGTCCTTGGTCCTCGACAGTCGAGAATCTGACAGACATGACGCTGGCAGTATTGATCGCCTCGTTCAGCTCGTCGGCCGCATCCTCGTCTGCTGTTGATGCCTGGACATGTTTCATAGAGATCTGCTTTCTTTTAGCCCTTGATCCGAAATTGTAAATCATTACCGGGATAGTCAACAACTTACCGTCTTCGTAGATGGTGTATCCCATGCCTTGACATGGAGGCCTTCCTCCCCCACGGCCGGCCCCCAAGCGTCGTCGGTGGCCCTCGCAAAGCCGGCCGTCCACCACTTCAGCTTCACAGCCATCATAGACGCACTTGTGATACGGGCAGTATTCTCTGCCCAGTTTCCTTGACAGACAGTTTCTCGTCTTGCATGTGTGCTCTCCGCAGTACTCACCTCTTGGAGATTCCTGCCCGTTTATGCAGCCTGGTTCAACACATGTATGGGCGTGGCAGTATGAGCCCCCTTCACGACCAGCTTCGCAATCAGCTGCCTCGCAGTAGTGTGCGCCACAGAAAGGTGAAGGCTGTCCGCTGTCACGAGTGTGGCAAAGACGGGGGCAGTGTGGTCTCTGGCATGGACGATGGCGCTCGCAGAACCGCAGAGGATCATCTAGATCAGTTCCTGGGGCAAAAGCTATGCAGCAAATGTCGCCGCAAGTGTGTGATCTACAAAACAGGCCGATATCTTTGGAGTTGCGGCAATCGTCATACTCGCAACGGTGTTCGTCGCAAAACAGGACGCTGTGTCCGTTGCGCCGTGACCTTTGGTTCGGACACTCTGGAAACTCGCAGAGATCTGGGCTCTGTTAGTTACCAGGAGGGTGACAAGAACCAGAAAGGGTCTTCCTCACGAAGCTGTGTGCAATATTTGTGCATCGCAGTGTTGCCGTCCTTGACATCCAAAGTACACCTTGTCCCATTATCGACAGCCTGACATCTCATATCTTGACATCCATCAGCCAGTTATATCTTATGTTAGTTTCAAACTTAATGTTCCACTCACGCTGACTACAAACTACAGCGCTGGGTAGTTTTGCAATTGGACACGCCCTTCCTCCATCAACCTGTCTGCAGGCATGAAATTGGCAAAATAGCGATGGGATTCTCTGCCCGTTGATTCTCAAAGTAGTCGGAAAGTTTCGACATACTGTCCCTGTTGCTGCGCATGTAGTTTCGTAACCGTGCCTCTGTCGATATGGTGTATGAAACATAGTTGTCAAGACTCCGGAATCCTTTTTATCTCGATAGTGTCTGGGAACTTGGTCCTCATGAACAACATGACTGTGTAATTCAACAGTTGATATAGACTTATAGCACAATGGTTTATCTTTGATCCACTGCGTTCGTGCGACTCTGCACGTTAACCAGGCTCCGATGCCACGTCTCGCAAAACGCAAATTCGATGTTGCAAGCTATCACCAGCTCGGAGTACCCAGTATCACTCCTGTAGGACAAACGGCGAGCTGCGTCAAGTGACGAACCATTGAGAAGCCACGGCAAATTCCAAGATAAATTATGAAGAACCCAAACGTCTCGGTCAGTTCTAGTATCCTTGTTGACGCAGCTTGGGCGGCTCTAGTTGACCGCAATGGCATGAGGCAATTACCTAGGATCACAGTTGCGAAAGACTAGTACCATTGCCGGGTCATAAATAATTCAATTGTCTATGCGCGGCTGTTTCTGATCCTATACCCATCATGTCATGCTCCTAATTCGTGGTATCATTGCAAGCAAAGACTTCCGCTTCTCACTTTGTCCTCCTCCTTTTGTGATCCGCCATCGAGGCCTTTATATCTATCAAGAAAAGAAAACTTTTTTTGGGCAGGAAAAAGAGCATGGCCAACTGCGTCTTGAATATTCCCTTCCATGGTGTGTATCTAGCTGCCCTGGTTCACTATAAAAGCACTGGTCCATCGCCGTGTCGTATAAGTATAAGAGATCAGAAAATAAAATAAAAAGAAGGGGTGGTCCAACAAGGCTGCAGGTCGATCGCTGCCCTGCGGTGATGACATTAAGCAACATATTTGTGTAACGTTGTATCAGAGAGACTCTGCCACTGCGGCCTGAAGGCCTTGCAGCAGAGCCGCCTCTGCAGCATTGTCGTGCATTTGATGATCGACCTGCGTCTGCGTCTCTGATTCCGGCGCGTGAGCATGCATGTGGATGGATGGTGTGGTTGTTGGTGGAGGCGAAGGAAAGGTGAGTTGAGTGTGCTGGGGGGGGGAGTAGTGAGGCTGGGGATGTTGTTGCTGTTGGACTGCAGGTTGAGGAGTCGGTGTGTGCTGTGGTGGCGGGGAGGGATGCAACTGTCCGACGGGTGTCGACGTGTGGGAGCGAGCTTGAGCGTGGACGGGAGAATGGATTGCACTGTGATTCTGCTGCGGAAGTTGTTGCTGTGTCCGTGGAGTTTGTGGAGACATGGACATTTGGGAGTGTGGGCGAGCAGGCTGATGCTGATGCTGATGCTGATGTTGATGCTGATGCTGGTGCTGATGGGGCGACTGCTGTGCTGCTGCCGTCATCATAGTAGGCCTGGACTGTGGCAATGTCGAGGGTGGGTATCCCGAAGAAGTAGCTGGGTTGTACGAATGAGCTGCTGCTTGATTCTGTCCCGGACCTTGCTGCGACGACGCTGCTTGAGCGGCGCTCGCGGCCTGGGCAGGCGTCATAACACCTGAACCGACAGCTGAGGCTGGTGTTCCCGCAGCACGACCTTGTACCTGGTTCTGCCCCCCAGCTAGATTCATCATTCCTTGGATTCTTGCCTGATCATCCTCTGCGCTTAATCTAGCACGTTCCTCGGCTTCCTTCCTAGCGGCCTGCGTAGGAGCACGAGTCTTGAGCTCTCCAGTAACCGCCTGAAGATAATAAGGCATCTCCGAGTTAGTCTTGAGAAAGAACAACTTAAGGTTACGAGCTTTGTCCTTGAGCTGAACTTGTGTCCGATCTTTTAGTATATCTGACATCGTGCCGTTCTGTCCAAACAGAGTGAGGATTTGGCTCCAGTGGGGACCCTTGACCATATCCAAGCCTGCCATAAGAGCCTTCTCTTCTTCCTGAGTCCAAGGTCGGCGTGTTGAGTGCAGGCCCTCTCTTCTTGTATGCGAAGATGTTTTAGAGAGGGCTGCTTGACGAGCTTTGTCATACAATATGGCGCTTGAGCACGTCTGGTTCGGCGGTAGATTTTGGCCAGGGTCGGGCGGCGGCGGTTGTGGTTCGGGTACACTCTGTGTATATGATGAGTAGTACGAGTTTTGAGCTTGCTGCTGTTGAAGTTGGTTGAGATAGGATTGTGCTGCGCTTTGGTTAGCTTACGGCCTTGACACAAACTTGTGCTGAATTCCAACTTACTTGTACTTGTGGGAACTGTAGGTTGGTACGGAACAGGTGATAGCCCATGCAACGTAGTCTTGACATAATTCGATGTGCTTTCCGCTACTAGTGCCTCCAGCTCCTTGTAGTCTGTCATGATGCCGTTCGTTTGAGGTGTGGCGGAAGCTTCTTTCTCGGGGCTCTTGGCAGGCTCAGCAGCCGGTTGCTCTACGGGTTGCTCAACGGCAGCAGCGACGGGTGTTGTTTCGGGATTCTCTTCGGTCAGAACAGCCAGGGCGTCTTGAACAAGGCCAGAAGTTGTCTTTTCGAAGAATGAAGAGAGATCGTCCAAGTCGATGTTAGTATCCCCGGTTGCGTCACCTAAAAGATCAACGGCAGTCTCCTCGCTGGATGGCATAGGATGGCCTAATCTCGACCCGAGATCCGACATCAGTGCAAGCCGAGTCTTTACGCATGTTCCGACTTGTTTTAACAGATCATCGACCTTGTACCTTTCCCTCAAGACCGCTGCTAGTTGTGAGTAAGAAATCCCCTCTGACTCTGCGTTAACACACTCACCAGCTTCGGTTGATGTCTCGCCTTCAAGAGATGTCTTCCTCGATCGGACAGAAGTGATGAACTCGGAATCGGCAGGTGTAAGCTCGACACCGTTGTGAAGTTCGCGTATCTTGTTCTCCATCCCATTGATCAAGGTCTCCTCCAGCACTTGCTCGTTCGATTGTTCTGGCGCTTTCGTGGTAAGCGCATCGATCGCGACTTGGGTCTTGAGAGACAAGTACAGATCGAGCGCGTCGGAACCTAGGTCGGAGACTTGGCCTCGGAAGATCGCATGGAAATGCCGATGCGCTTCGGTATAGGATGGCGTAGTCTGTAATAGCCACACGCCGAATTGAGCGAGATTTGCTAGATCGAGGATGGTGCGGGATTCGTGGTCTTGAAGGTCTGGCTCATCTGCAGACAATATAGGGCCAGAAGAGTAAATCTGCTTAATCTGCTCAAAAGAAGATTGCAAATTTTGAAATGCTTTTGCGTGTTCTGAGTCGGCATCTTGGATGGGTTTTATTGACTCGTCAAATGTTTGCGAGAATAAGAGGAGGATGGAAAGGGCCTATCACAGCCATGTAAGCGCTTTGAGGTCTAGATAGTCGCGCCAACCTACCAAATTACCCAGCGCATATCGACTGGCTCTGCGCAAATACTTTTGGGGATCGGAAGAGAATGTGGCCGAAGGGGGAGACGGGGGGGGAGGAGGCGGCAGTGAGTGTTCGGGCATGGGCGCGCTGTCGATATCCATGGAATCACTCGTGGTGTTGAACTGGCTAACAAAGTCGTTGACATTGCTGAGCGCATTCTGAACAAGAAGCGCAAGGCCATCTTCTAACGACTCTTCAGCACCTTGATCGAGCTGGAGGGTGTTTTCTTGTTCGTGGACAGGTTGGACGGGTTGGACAGGTTCGGTTTCGGTCTTGACTCTCTTGGACGGGTCGTCGCCGTTGGCATGGTCCTCGTATGGACGCTTGGTTGCAGTTGCGGCTTGCATGATGGAATCAAGGTCGATGCCAAGGCCCTCGAGAATATCAGCCTCGTTGGCGGGCTCTTGCTTGATCCCTACAGTCGAGGCAGTCAGCATTACCTGTACGTGTATGTTTAAAGAAGCAAGGTTTGCCCGTCGCGATAGACCTCGAAATGGCAGCGGGGAGCAGGTGGGACATTCTACAGTACGCACCCGTAGGGGACATGGCCGCGCTGAGCTCGGGCTGGGCAGGCTCAGCCATGATGGCGGCTCTATCGAAACATAAGCGAGCAGTCAAGCAAGCAGTGAAGTGCAATTCAATCGTTTTTTTTTTTTGGGTCAAGAGATGTTTGGAATAGCGTAGTACTGCGCAATAGCAACAGCATCCGTTGGCGGCGGGATTGTAAAAATAAAAAATGGCTGAATAAGCTGATAAGATAAGAAGACCATAAGCGAGATCCAAAATTTACATCTTTTTAATGGAGGCGTTATTGCTACTATTGTTACCGGACATCCCCAGTCTGTGAAGGCTGAATCTTTTGCTGTTTTCATCATTGAATGCTGCAACTTGCTTTGTTCTTTTGTTTTTGCTTTCTATATTTGAGAGATGGCATCTGCGTTTATCGTTGAAATTTTTTATTTGCGGGCGTGGACAACGGAGGCCCAGCAAGGAAAAATAACTTCAATCCTATTTTGTCTAGAATGGACGATGAATCAAGCAATCGAGGAGACTAATGCGCTTTAGGGAGTAAACTTGTCAATTTCTAACAGCAAATTAAAGTCCTTTCATGCCTTTTGGCTAAAATTGGAAGAGCCATGATTGGTAAATACTTTGGTGGAACTGCTCTCCCCAGCAAGTATGTTTCCTTGGCAAAGAGAACATACAGCTTGTCAAAGACAGGCCACTTGCTCGCGTATTTACCGCTATTCACTCAGGCCTTATATAAAAGTGTTGTTGAGCAAGTATAAGCCTGAAGTAGTTGCGCTTCCACGTTGGCAAGTCATAGCTCTTCTGTTGTAGTACCGACACGATCACCAATCCTTAACAAAGCATTCAATACAGCCATTTTCAATTAACATACCTAGCAATGAGGATCTTATTCAGCTTCTGAATCGTAACATCTCATCAAAAGTCGTTTGAGGACGAGCCGTAGCTCCTGTATTATTACTTAGCCAACTATCGTGACTACCAGGTACATGACAGTCTTGATGTTGGAAAATTTGAGATTTGCGTCAAGAGGAAACTCAATCCACCTTCAAATAAACATAAGTATTGCCGCTAAGTAATATAATTCACTGCCCAGAGATTGGCCAGGAGGCAGAAGGTTTCGGTCAGTATAGCACAAGGATGCCATACTCATAATCTATTTCATTTAATTACCAAGTCAAACTATAAACAAAGATTATAAAGGGGTCCAAGGATATGTTGATAGGGGACTAGGAGTGTATTCTGGTGCTGGGGTGCGTCTATGGGAAGTGTCGGGGAATCGACACCTCGTCGTTGAGGCTTCAGGGCAACAACCTATACCAAGGATGAGACCCTCCATGGCATCTTATTAACCATCAGTAGAGAAAGATAGGTTGCGGAAGACGTGAACCCCATGCTAAGCCAGCTCCTATGCCTACAAGTGTAACGGGTCTTGCCTTCAAATATAAGATGATGAGATACTTGCTACTATATATGTATGTCCAGGCATTACCCCGAGCCTGGATTTAAAAACAATCGCCCTCAAATGTGCGGATAGGTAGGCCAAAAAGAACAACTAACTCTACGTCAGCTATGACAATGATCTATGGGATTTTGAGCATGCCTACCAGCTGACCGTCGAGAACTGCAACAGATACAAACCCCAAAGTATCACCAATTTCAACGGGGCGAGCTCTATTCACGTCGCACGCAGACAATAATTCAATCTTTAAAGACCGTATTCTAATTGTATCCCAGCTTCTAATCCGACTGAGCCTGGACATTGGTCCACATGTTCCAACACCAATGTCTATTGTTTAACAAGACTATAAGAATCCATAAAATCTTGTTATAGAAAGCTCCTATTAGAATAAACATTATTGCCATTGCTATTACTAGAGCGTTTAAGTTAACGTATAAGTGAATCTAGGTAGTCTAAGGGGCCCTGTTATCCAGATGGAGGAGGTAATTTTAACACCAAATTCTATACATCTTCAAGTTATGTTCCAGAGCCATATTTCTTGTTGTTCGCTTAGCCGTAATCCCCAATGCGTGAACACTCCTTCATCATCTATCTCACCCCCTCGCCTCATAATGACATATCCTACTTTCAAATTTTCGGGTTGGACACACGACTCTTGACTGACCCTGCTTGGTTTTGGCAGTACATCATCACCTCCTATCTCGGAACATTTTGTAGCCTTTTATGTATGGTGAGTTGCCTTGACTGCAACTACGTCTAGTCTATGTTTGCCAACTATGAGACATGATCACTCGATCAACCTATTCGATCAAGCGAAGAGAAATACCTATTGCTCTTTGGAACCCTTGATTGAGTGTCACTCCAGATTTTGTATTCGACAGGAAGACTAGGCTTGAAGCTCATCATTTACGTAGTATTTCATTGTTTCGATTTCTTGCGTACTGTATATTTCACGGATACACGATTAAGTCTTTCTCCATAAGCTTTTGTATGTGCCTTGGTCCCTCATCGTGTTACGCTCCCAGACTATTACATTAACCTCAAGGCCAAGCAAGGTCTGTGTCTGTTAAGGTACCTTAATTCAAGACAATACCTAAGGTACCTACTTAGGTACTTTAACCCAGTTAATGCTGCTGACCGAAACCGTCGGTAAGTGCATCTGCACTGCTTTGCTAAATATGAGGAAAGAGCCTCCTACCATCCAAGCAATGTAGTTCACTTATACATCTCCATAGGTACTCTTCTCGTGATTTGATATCTGCATCAACAACCTAGAGTATATATCCTATGTATCCTAAGAGCTTACCCATCCAGTCTGTATATCCCACACTTCTTATGCTCGACAAAACGCAGTGCCCAGCCCACACCCGAACACCTTGGGGCAAATCCGACCACCGAATCGACCACCGCCTTCGATACCTCCTCATGGGTTCCCTCTCCATTGTTTTTATCGCCGTGGTGATAGTCGCCCTCATCGTCATCGTGGAGACGACCAACAGTCGCTAGGATCACTCGGACGAAGATGCACCGAACCTCGCTTCTGCACATGAGCATGTCGTAAAGGCAGCTCACCCCCAAACACCCTACCATCTCTGCCAGGCGGACTTTAAGCCGGTACGTTTCAGCCCGTCCTTCAAACACAAGCGCAGCTGGCTAAACTAGCCTAGAATATCTGCTGCCCGCCGCTAAGAGTCTGCCAAGAGACGCAATGGTCTCGTTCAGGAATCTACTGCTGCGCCATGTCTGACGAGTACATCGTAGACGAGGAGCACCCGGCGACGTGCGCAGCCAACACGACGCAGTGCGGGCGGGAGGTCGGAGGAGGGTGCTGTCCAGAGGGGACTACGTGTTCGGCCGATGGTTGTCTAAAGGTGCTGCGCAAGCGCTCTTTGCCAAGAATGATGGTCGACAGGGAGCACCATGGCCATGTGCGCAACAATACAGTGGGCCAGGAGGCGGTCCACATAGGTCTCAAATTTGGAGAAGTTGGGGTGGTAGAGTCGAGTGCATGTAAAGCATTCCTTGAGCCAAGTTTGTTTGCGGTGCTGGTTTTAGTCAACATCGTGAACTTTGGCGTTACTATTCGGGGTTGAGCTAAAAGTTTGTATCTTGTACCTCAGATTGTAATTGGAAAAGAAACACGGAGCCTTCAACACCCAGTATAAGTGGACAAGCGACTGATTGTGACTTTTCGAATTGGTTGCCTCCCATGCACGTGTCTATATTGCATGAAAAGGTACTGTACATAGAATGCATACCATCTTCATCAAGATTTCCTACATACGCATTCTCATATGCTGATCCTATCATTACGTAGCCATCATTATTTGTCAAACCATAATCATTCATCCATCAACCGCGCTGCTCCAGATGCAGCACAGCTGCAAGCTCCCCCAAAGTATGTTTCTCCAAACCACAAGTAGGGAGCAGAAACGTAAAAATTGTATATGCAAAAAAGCCAGCCAGATGAAACGCCAAATCCGGTGGGGGTATCATGATATGCACGCGAAGTAAAGTAGAAAAAGTATCGTCAAGGACCCGTCGACGGCTGCAAGTTCACATCCACACGGCGAAGAAGAGCATGACGAGGACCAACGCGATGCTGGTGTAGGCGACGTGTTTCCGTCCCGAGGCTGCGCTACCCTCTTCGCTAGGTTCTGATCGCGCAAACACAGAGGTCGTGCCGTTGTTGATGTAGTCAAGAACGTCATTGGAAGAGGAAGCCAGACCGAAGAGGAAGCTCATGCCGCCATGCGCAAAGGCCTTGACGTTGACGGATGCGGTTTTGACAATGGATACCTTGGCACCAGTTCCAAGTATTTGCGACAGCGCAGCTTGTCTTGTGTGGTCTTGTGTATGGACGACACGGTCGCGAGAGGGTAATTGAGATGCGACACCTGCACATTGTTAATGTCTTGAACTACAAATTCGACAAAGGGGGGAAAGGCGTGATTCCGGATAAGTCACAAAGTACATACCATGTGTCGCAAATTGTGAGGTGGGTGCTCTGTTATCAGATAGATGAACATCAGCAGCAAAAGCCAGCGCGACAAATACGCAGAGGAATATGAGGAGCGAAATTGGCGAGCGCATCGTGCGTGATATGATTTTGGGTTGTTTTCCCTTTCTTCTTTTTTTTTTCTCTGCCAAAAAAGGTCGAGTGGGTGAGCAGTGATATACAAGCTGAACTTGTAACTTCGAGATCAGCGCGCCTTGTCGCAAAGGGTCGATCGACCAGCAATGAACTTTGTTCCTTTTCCGTTCCCACCCAAAAAATCCGAAACAGTAGCGACTGGAAGGTTTTCTCAAAAGTCGTGTTGATGACGAGTCCCCGATGGAATATTTGTAAGAGAAAAGAGAACGTCAATTGTTTCCTTCCCTTTTCCCTCACGGGCTGGCAGCCTCGCGCGAGAAGAGCTGAGGAGAAAGGTTCAAAACGGACGACGACGATTGGATGATACGGCCACGCGTCTGAGTGTGTGGTTGAGTCGAGACTTTGAGAGTGTGTGGGTGGGCGTCGATCGTATGTGGCCGTGGGGGGGCCAAAAGCTAGGCAGGTTTGGCTGTTGTTGTTGTGATTGGGGTTTTGGAGCGTAGCTGATAAAGAATTTGAGTTGTCGGCAACACGGGGAAGAGAAGCCAGAAAAGAGTTAATAAGAGTTAAGAGTTTAAGCGAAGCGACACAAGCGAGATAGAGTTGGCAGTCAAATAATAAGATATCCTTGAATCCATACCCTGACAGTCTGACTGGGGGCCAGTTTCTTAATAAAGCAGATACGTAGCTGGAGCTGCGCTTTGCTGACCCTTTCAGCTCGTTTTTTCCCCCTTGCCCTGTGAGTCGATCCCTGGATCACTCCTTCCTTTTTCCCTTCCTTGATTCAGCCAGCAGCCTACCTTAGCTCGAGTGGAGACTGTATGCGTTTCCGAAAAGCCCACCGATTGGACAATATGAGCCTCCAACGTTTGCGTCTCTGGCTAGAACGTTGACGCTAGAGAGCGAAACCACTAAAACAGAGACTTTTTCTTCCTCTCTTTTATTCCCTCTCGGGCTTTGTCAGTCAATTTTTTGGCCACCACTCCCTCTGCTGCAGAGGAGCTTACAGAAAACCCGCAGCTTGTTGGTCAGATCTTTTCTTCCCCTCCCACACTTCTTTTCTCTCTGAGCGGGTAGCCTTGCAGGTTGCAGGGGCTGAAGCAGGGCTGGGATGAGTGAATGCAACGCTGAGTTGCATACTGACGACACATGCCCGGGCGTTTTCTACATCAAACAAGAGAAGACTTTGTAAAGCTTCTGGGCTCGTTATCAAGAACAAACAGCATCAATTCGAACCCCCACAACAGTCTAACGACTCGTGGCGAGACATTGGGACAGAGAAAAAAAAATATTAAAAAGAAGAAGGAAAAGGCTGCACGCCCTAGGTAGCTTTGCCACAGTGCCCCTGAGCTACTGCTGTGTGGTTCCAGGCCAAAGGGCGAGGCTCTCTCGGGTTTACTGTCGCCTCCAACTCACGCTAGCACAAGGCAGAAAGGAAAGGCCTAAAGGTCAACGAAACCCCCGATTCAAAATAACCCCTCATACCCAGCGGATTCTCCGCGATTACCGCGCGCTCTTGAGTTTCTAAGGTCTTGTTCCGTTCCCCCACATTCCCCTACCATGACGTACGCTTCCCCCAAAAAGACGCGACCGATTGGGTGAGTCGGGGGAACTATATCGGCCCGTCGGACAAGATAGCTGGATTGCCCGTAACTTGTTTGTTGATCTTCATATGTATCGAGAACAACTGCCAGAATCGCAGCATGCAGGGTTTCGGGCTTGGCTTAACGTCAGACCTTGACCTGCAGTATCCATGTCAACGTCTTGAAACGGCCTTGCAGCTTGCAGCACAGTCGTCAAGGCTCGAAATTCTGCAAACAAGAGGCGTTTGTGATTTCAAACTTGACGACTTTCTTGCACGACTCGGTCAGTGTTAGCCAATTGGCCGAACCACGTTATGACGTTTATCTTGTCAGTTACCTAGGTACCTGGTGTGTCTGATAGTTACCGTAACATCGGAGAGGTCTCATGGTCATGGAAGGTCTCAAGTCCTTCTCTGTGTTTCATATTCCATGCTTGTAATGTCTCAAACGTGTAGCCATACAAATATCTCGCCAGCAAGGAACGCGGACCATGCGGATAGACCGTCGAACAGAACAAGACCATGAGCAAAGCAAGACACTGCATGCCAGTAGAATTGAACCAGACATCTCATTGAACTTCGTGAATCGTGGGTAAATCTAACTCTCATATCCCAATCCCTGACTTGGTCATCATAACATATATCGGCGGATCATCATCTTATCCGTCATAACATTGCTTTTTAAGATGCATCATACCCGCTCCGACAAGTAAAATCATCAAGCATCTGTCAGCCTCATATGCCATCAAGCCAGCGCCCCTGCGTCAGATAAATGAAGCATGATCTGCTGGCTGCATATCAATTTGACAGTAGGTAATAAACCGTAACGTTTCATAATTACCCTCAATCCTAATAAAAGGGATCCCGGCCCCACAAGTCATCATAACACATCTCAATCGTTCATGCGACATCCCATTGACCCGCGGGATACTGTATAACCCCCGCATTTCGTGACCACGAGCCCTGCGTTCGAATCTGTTGCAGGCCGACTGATCCCACACTATGCATTGCGTCCGCATCGGCCTCAGTACTAGCCGTCGTGCGGCTGACTTGCGAGTACCCGCCACTGCTGCCGCCTCGACTATGCTGATATGTCCCCGGTGTCCCGTAGCCAGTGCTGGATCCGCCCAAGGAACTGCCCATAATACCGTCGCCCATATTCTGAATTTGCAATCCCCCAAACGAGGTTTCGAGGTCTTGCGAGTACTGATGTACGCAGTGTGGTTCTGGGATGTCGCAAACCTCAGTCAGAATCTGGTAGATGCGTTGTTGTACTTCGATAGCGGGGGGCCGGTCGTAAGGGTTCGTCGCCAACATGCATGTCACAACATGCAAAATAGGAGTAACGCCCTTGAGGATGTTCGCGCCATCCTTATTCGACGAGACCTTTCGAGATGCGTCCTTGGCGATGCCTGACATCCACGCTTCCACTTGTCCTAGGTTCTTGTGAAAAGACGTATCCAACACCGCACCGCCTCGACCAGCTGTTTTGTGCTTCGCTGACCGGAAGCTCGCAAACTTGCTTGATGATTTCTTGACCAGGTATGATAAAAGCTCCAGGATGATGCACCCTATGGAGAAGATGTCGGCTTGTTGTCCGCTTAGCTGAGGATTCGGGGCGATAAACATTGCTTTTGGTGAGCCTGTCGAGTCGTATGTCTGCACGAAATGACCCTCATCACTAGGTGGAAACCTATTTGACGGACTTGCTGCCCCTGTAGGCCTGGACCACAGCTCTGGTGCTGCATAGTCGTACCGTTCGCGGTCAAACGACGATTTATCGGCGTGAAGAATCACGTTGTCGGGCGTTAGTCGAGTCGAATCGGAGAGGAAGATGTGGTTTTGGTTGGTGAAGAAGATGGTTGTAGGTTTGATATACCCGTGTGCCTGATTCTTGCCGTGGAAGTCGCAGAGCGTATCGACAAGACAAAGGATCCAGTTTATAACGAGTTCCCTACGGCGAGCCTTTGCGAGGTGCTTGAAATGTGATGGCGTCGTTGCCAGGAACGACTTGAGAGTATAGTCGCTCGAGGGAGTGAAGAGTACGTATCCATACCCATTCTGCGTATATGATGCCCAGTACGAGATCATGTGCTCGTTTTGTAGACTCCTGATCCCATGGATGGCATCGAGAAACTCTTGCGAAGGAACAGCCCCGGGTGCATTACCAAGAACGTACCGCCGTCGGCAAAAGACTTCCCCTGGAATATTCGGAAGCTGGACCTTGTCGCTCCCATTGGATTTGTGTGTGGGTAGTGTAGGCCGCTCGATAACATCCAGAGGTACTACTTCGTGATCTTTATATGCCACATGGTTCCCGCGCTGCAGAGGTTTCAGGAGATAGTGAAACTGGCGCTGGTAAAACTTCTTTTCGACCTTTTCATCACGAGTGGCGGTTAACAAGAGGCGGTCCACGTTCTCGAGGGCAAGTGGAAGCTCGGCATCGTCCCAGCCATCATCGATAACTCCGAATATCTGATCCGGCACACCGAGGTCGACGAGGATGAGGAACAGACGAGGGGCATCGTTTCGGATGCTCTCCCAATAGGTGCGCTCTGTTAGATCCTCGCCGCCAAAGGCAACAGGACGGTCTAGGCGCTCGACCTCATCTGGGAGAAGCTGGCTGGCGACATAGGTCCGAGTAACGGTGGCTTCGATGCGAGAGTCAACCCACCACTGTCCCATTGTGGCACTTTGATTGTGAAGATGGAGAGGGAAAGACCCCTTGTGGTGTGGGAAGCTGATTCGTTTAGACGTGCATCTGTAGAAGTAAAGAGAGATGGGTCGTGAGGGTGGGGATGTATGACGGCTGAGATTGAGTCTACCATAAGGTACCTAAGGTAGGTAGTAGGTAGGTAGGTAGGTAGGTGGGCACCTTGGGTATGTAGCCGGGATTAAGATGATGATGGATACGACCGTTGAGCTAAAACCTTGGGTAGCAACGAGACGAAGCAGTTGACAGTGACAGCTGTAACTCAGGGGACATGAGGAGGTTCATATGAAGTGGTTTTGCTAAAGGCGTAGGTGATGGTCAGGGCCCGCCTCATGGCTCGTGGCATGGCATGGATATGGATTATATGGGCCAGGTCCAGAACCAAAGAGAACCAAGTGTCGTTAGGTAGTTATAAGCGAAGGGAAGGGGAAGTAAAGTAGAGCTACCGGCGCAAAAAAAAAAAAAAAAAAAAAAAAACCGAAAAAAAAAAAAAATTAATATTTTAGAAAAAAAGAAAAAAAAAAAAAAAAAAAAAAAAAAAAAACCGATGGAGGATGAATGCTTATCTCTGCGACAAAGGACAAAAGTGGGATGAGATGGATGCGTGATTGGCCGAGAGGTGTTCCAACCGCGGGCGCAGATAAGCTAGCAACATGTTCTTCACTACAAGTAACTACTAGATGTAAGGTACCTACTAATCGAGAACGAGAACGCGAACTACCTACCTCCTACCTACCTACCTTACCTACGTAGGTGCCTACTAAAACAATCAACTTAAAGAACACGATCAATGGTACTAGGTTAGCAGTTAGCACGAGGTAAAGTTACAGTGGCTGTATGGCTGCCTAATTCTAGCCATCTCCGTGCGCAACTCTACCAAGGTCTAGGTAGGCACAGTAGGTAGGGTCTCGAGTTTACCCAACTAAACTATTCCGTCCACTCTTTTCCCTAGCAGCGGGCGTTTTGTGTCGCAAAACAGCTCAACCAGCGGGCGTATTACACTCGATCTACTAGGTAGGTAGGTAGTCAATTCATAAGTACGTGCGACGGGCTCTAGCACTGGTGCCGGGACATGTACCCAGCCGAGAGTCTTTTTGGGCACTTTAAACGTAGCCATGTTGCAGTGCAGAGGCATTGATGTTTAACTTGTCGCGTGCTCAAGTTCCCGATTTGACATGCGTTAGTCAACTTAACGTTGATACTCATCGTCGTCAATCATTGATAGAATATTCAATTGCTGCAAGATGGTTCTGTTGATCATCCAAAGTAGCAAATACACAGCTCGCTTAAACAGGCCTAAAAGCGGTGTCTCCGTCAATGTTGGCGGATTCAAGGTGCAGGTTTGCGGGCGTAGACAAGGCCCAAGTGACATGACGTTTTTTCCGTCTCCTCTCCCCCGCCAAAGCAAGGGTCCAGATCTCTCCACCTTGCAGGCCAGTACTCAGCCTTTCCAAGGCCATCAGAGTTGACGCTTTTGAAACTTTCCATGTTCTCGGGACACTCCATGGGACCTCGCGTGCTCGGCTTTTGCAGCAAATGGTAGTTTGCATAATATACTCAATACTTCATGACTTGGTTCCCCATGCTATCACCACCACCTGGCCAAGCTACTGCAACATTCCATGTTGCATGCCATGCCCGTATAGGTAACTTATACGTCCAGTTTCCCGCGGGACCTGTCTTGAAGCCGGATCTCGTCGATCTGCTTGGCTAACTTGACTTACTCAGCGATCCTCAGCCGCTGTCACCATGTGACCAACGGCCGTGCAAAAGGTTCAAAAGCGCCCGCACAGCTGCGCATGTCCTTATTCATCTTCCCTACCTATCGATAGGTAGGTAGCCAGCTACAGGACTGTACTCTCTCGCTCTCCTTGTCACTAGTCACTAGTCACTAGTCACTACCTAGTCACTATGCACCGAGTCACTACCGCCCTACCAGGCCAGGCAGGCCTACCTACTAGCCTACAACATACATACACAAGTATGTCCGTTATAAGCCCGCCCTAAAGTTCCTTGAGCTCAAAGCTAGGAAACTCAGATTAGTCAGGGGTCAGGGATTTGCAACAGCACCTCTCCCCGAAACAAGGTATGATCTTCTTAAACTATTTGTCGGTCGAGAACAGTTATATACCTATATCTGATATAATATGGGAACTGCCGGACCGGCCAACGTATTTTAGGTCAGGATAGCTGCGGATACTCGTACTTACCCGCCTGCTTCGTCATCCCGTAGCGTCCGTCTCGGATTGATTTTCTTTAAATTGCTCGGCTACAGGCTTCCACAAGTTCCTCAGTCTCGTTAAATTAAGCTTTTGGTTCTAGAAGGAGAGAATGAAACGCTATGAATCGGTGGTGCTACCCTCTTAGAAATCAAACAAAGAAATCATCTCTAGACAGCCTGACCTCAACCAAATACATAGTGTAGGTGCTCGGCATTACTTTAAACCACAAACTATGCTTGCTGTGTCTTAAAGCTCAAACAAAAAAGAAACTAAATAAATAAAAACCTCGTGTCTCTAATTGTACATTATCATCTCTACTCCATATATACCGCTTCTTCTGTGTTTGTCATCCTACCGCAGGTCATACCCGGCGCCAGCGTCAAGTTCACTCCAGCTTCTGTCCCTCTCTCCCTATAAACGTCTTCATTCCACCGTCTACGCCCGCTGCCCACCGCGCAATCGTCTGCACTCCCACTGGCAGCACGTTGAACCAGTCAACCCACCTCGCATACAAGGGCATGGCGACCGTAGCACCCCTGCCGCTATCGATAGCGGCCACAATCTCCTTGGCCACGTCCACGGGCTCCACGACCGGCGCAACAAAGGAGTTGGGCGTCTGCACCCCGTAGAACAACGGCGTGCTCACCTGGCCAGGGGTCACCAATACGGTGCGGATCTCAGGATGCCTTTCGCGCAGCTCGGCTGTCAGGGAGCGGTGAAGAGCCGTGAGGCCTGCCTTTGCCGCTGCGTAGTCGCTCAGTTGGGCGGCGCCGAGGGTGCCAATGACAGAGGAGACGTTGACGATAGTGCCGCCGTTTCCTCCACGGATGATGGCAGGTAAGAAGGCTTTGAGACAGTAAAAGGGGCCAAGGAGATTCGTTGCAAGACTCTTGTCGATTTCATCCAGAGAGAGGTCCAAAAGAGTCTTGCCAACGACTATAGCAGCGTTGTTGATAAGCACAGTTGGAGTGCCGAGCTGGGATGCTATTAGAAGTGGCACGAGTCAAGTACGAGTCTGGAACTTACGTCCTGCTCAATCTCAGAAGCAACTTTGGCAACCTGGGCCTTGTCTCCAACATCACACTTATAGTATGTAACGCCCCTGGCCTCTGTATTCTCCATGTCGTTCACGTCCAAAACGGCCACCGTTGCACCGCGCATACCATACACCTCAGCAACAAGCAGGCCCATCCCGCTCGCCCCGCCCGTAACGACGATGACCTCCTCACCCAGATCAACCTCGCGTGGGATGCCGTGGGCGATGCGTTGGTTGATCACGTTTGCCATCCAGAAGAGGGTGACGATGGCAGCCCAAACAATCGAGGCCACCATGGGCGGGGCGTCCCACTTGACCGTCTGCGCCCGAAAGCATAGGGGGATGATCCAACAGACGAAGGGATGCAGCAGGGTCGTGTTGAGGACCTTTAGGATAAGATCAATGGACAGCGGCGCAAACCATGAGTCGCGCTGAGGAGGCCGCGGGTAATGTGCGGCACCACCAGGCATGGTAAAGTGATACAACTGTACACACGCCAATTCTATATCTTGTGTCTGTGAGAATTGGAAGAATATAAGAGAGATTGATGTGGTGTTGGAAAGAAAAAGGCCTGAGTGAGGAGTTCAAGCTTGGGAGTCGCAGCATGTGGCAGTGAAAC
>JABFAK010000627.1:0-29362 GCA_013266265.1 Fusarium sp. NRRL 66182
TCTAAGTAATAATTAGTAAAGCAACTAATAGTATTTTTAATAATAATTTCAACCAGGGAATATTTAATATATAATTAAGTGCCCTGGTAAGAAATCCACGAGATAAACTATCGACCCCTTATTAACAGTGAGTCCTGGAGCAATGTAATTCTCGTATACCTGGGATATCTTCATTGTCTTGGAGGTTAACTGGGAACCCCCGAGTACCATAGCCGAGGTGGAAGGTGTGGTTGGTCGGATTTGTGATGGGCATCTTGTCGCTGAGCTGTGCATAAAACACGGCTGTTGCGTTCTTATTATGGCCAGTGATGAATCGCTTTGGTGCGGGCAAGTCGTTGTTGGCCGCAAACGAAAGAGACGAAAGAAATACCACAATGTAGGCAGTAATGCCGTGTATGTTCTTGATCATGAACAGAAATTGTTTCATTCAAGAAACATTCGTTTGTGTGCACAAGAAAGCCATGACTTCTATATTCTCCTCGAATATAGCTATGTCTGATAGCTTTACGTACTTGGCGAGTACGATCTATTCTGCAGATGGATCTGCACGACAGGCCGAATGAACTCTTTTGGCCATTCATATCTGCGTTGGATCAGTTGAACCAAAGTACAATGGATATTGTGCCGGGTGCTGTGTATGGTATAGTTCAGTTTAAAGTCAAAGTTTAGTCCCGAGTCTATTACAAAACACCAGAATGCGTATCAAAAGCCAAAAACGCTGAGATTCATGCCCCTGTGTAAAAACGAAAATAAGTTGAAATTAAACAGGAATGAAAATGATAGTAAACCCGATTCTGATAGATAGTGCAAGCGTGTGTAAAGTTATGGTTACCTGGGGAGAATTGTAAACAGACAATTTGCACTAATAATTTTGTTGAAAAACAGCCTCTAGCGGATATACCTTTCTGTTTGTTTAATGGTCACCATAGAAACCATCTCGAAAGATACATACTTCTTTCTTCAAAACCCACGTGGTTTTATCTGTCTTTCACATATTCGCAAAATGTACAAAGTGTACCTAATAAATGAGTCAATTTTTTAATTTGACCACGTTTTTCTCATCACAAAGGCAACTGTATGCAGAGTGGTCAATCGCAAGATATTTTGTTGAAAGCTGAAACCCGATGACAGATGTTGTTTTGGTAGGAATTATATTCGAGAGGTGGTAAAAATATGCAGTTACCGAGGTGTCGCATGTAGCGAATGGATCCATCGAGTACCGTGTATGGTCCTTATCATGAGATTCATATCCATGGTTGAATCTGTGGAAGAAGCCGCTCTGCGTTACGTATGGCGCATTCGTGGCTGCCGATGAGCAATAAATTTCACACCAATAGCGCCCAAAATAAAAATAAAAACCCCTTGAACGCATGCATGGGTGTCAATAATAAAGCAGTCAAAGGTTGATGATGATGTATGCAGATTCGAAGCATCATGAAGCGTCACGGCGTAAACTGGTCTTGGCACGGCTGAGTCGGCTTATGGTGATCTGCTAGGGCGCGCCGGTGATGTTTCGAATGATACAAAATCTTACGAATCTTTCTCCATGATCAGAATCAACTCATTCAAGGTTGGTGCAAAATCCGAAATGTCAACGTATGCAGCCAGAGTGAGACGTAATAGTTTCATGAGCAATCATTTGGGTATGGGGCATAGTACGTATGCACTTACTCCTTCTACTAGCTGCAGCAGGATATTACTCCCCATACAGAACCTGGCCACCTGTGGGCGAAAAGGGCATCGGGCTTGAAAGAGGATAAGAGGCTTACGACGACAATCAGCGTCACCCAATTTCTATAGCCCTGGTGGTTTAAGCTTGTAGCCTTGTACCAATCAGCTTCGAAATTGATGCCGGACTTGTGCCAAAAAGGGGAAGAGGCTTTTCAGCTCGAGTCAATGTCGGCGCCAATCATTTGATTGACATATATCGAGTAGTGTAGTATTTGAAGTGGTTCATTCAAATTCTCTCTCAATATTGCCTCAACTGTCAATACCCAGCCCCTGTCGGCTTCTACGGCAGTTCCCATCGAATAACCAATCATTGGTTTCGAGCCTCAATCCTTATCCGTTCCTATACCCGGGGCGCAATTCCGTCGCAAACCAGATTTCGTACTTACACCTCCATATCGCATTGTGTTTTAGATCCTAAAAAACCTCATTATTAGTGCAGGCTGACTGGTGCCTGTCTGTCTGTATCTGGTCGTCTACTGCAGGGAGGGGCCATCGAAGACTTGATTGGGACTATCTAAGATTCGACATCAAGTTACGCCATGTCTGATCCCTCACCTTCGGATTATTCTCATCTCATCAACCCTCCTCGTTCAACCCCAAATTCTACAGCCTCTTCGACTTCAGCGCCTGGTCATGTATCGCACTCATATCCGCCTCCGCCCCCATCATCTGCATCTTCAACAGAAGCGGCGGGCGTTACAACACCAGCAAGCAAAATCGAAAAAGGGCTCGCGCTTTACGCATGCGGTCACTGTGGGCGGCGTTACTCAAGACCAGAGCATCTTCAGCGCCATGTTCAGTCGCATACGTTGGGTCGCCGCTTCGCTTGTGGGATTTGTGGAAAGACATTTGCGCGGGCTGATCTGAAGAAACGCCACGAGGCAAACCACGAGAATGATGACTCCAGGAAGCGCCGCCGCAACACGACTGCTCTCAACACAGGCCGTGTCACTCATGCCTGCAAGGCCTGTGCTGCTGCGAGGGTCAAATGCCAAGAGGAAAAGCCATGCCAACGATGTGTTAATCGGGGCTTGGCCTGTATCTCGGCCGAGGCAGGGTCTACAGCGGCCAATCTATCACATTTGTCTGCAAGCACACATGCCAACACGACTTCTGGTGATGAGGATGATAGTGCAGATGCAGCCTCCGAGTACGCAATGGCCAGTGCTTCCAACTTTCATCACCAGCAATCCACTGGGCAAGCATTTTTATCTCAGCAGCTTCCCTTTCGAAACTCGGAGCCTCAGTTGGCAACCCCCGAAACAGGCAATATAGCCTCTGGATCTGAGTCTGGGCCGCTAGACTCAACGGATGCGCACCGGCTCCCATTCTGTGACTTTCTCCGAGACGTTTTATACGAACAGCAATATGGCCAGTCGGCCAGGACGGCAGAGAGCCAGGGCATGGCCGTTTTGGACTTTTGTGACGACAACAATCTCGAAATGTCGGATATTGATTTCGGTCTGTTGGATCACTGGAATACGGATGGAATGACCGGCACAATGCCAACCCAGCAACAGACGCCCAAGACAGACAATTCTGGTGACATCGCGCAAATGCAGAACCTCGTCACAGCATGGGATGTGTCTCCTTGGCGATGGGACCCGGTAGCAAAGGACAATGCATACGGCGAGCAGGGGAATCTCCCAGTTTCAAAGAGGGACGTGGCAAGCATACAGGCGCAGGCGACGAAAGGCGGGTTTAAGACAGTGGTTGACCAAAAGTTGGACTGTGCTTCTCGAGATGGAGTTCTAGCTCTGATCTTGAGTGCCTGTCAACCCGACTCGATGTCAAGCCGTATTTCCTCGTCATTTCCCTCGTCAGATATTTTAGATATCATGCTGCACGTTTTCTTCACCTCGCATATGGACCAGGTTTCGGAATGGATACACTTTCCGACCTTCAAGCTTAACGAACAGGAACCAGAATGGATCGCTGGCGCGGTAGCAGCTGGAGCTGTGCTCACTCCCATTCCGACTCTACGAAAATTCGGCTATGCTCTCCAAGAGTCTGTTCGTATGTTATTCAGCCAGGAGAATTATATCGTGTCGCCTTACTAATCCCTGTCTAGGAGTTGTGATGCCCAGAAAGGCACGTTTTTACACACATGGCCATTCGTGGATGCCAAGCTGACAATAGTAGTTTGAGGAGAACAACGAAGCGATTTTAAATATATGCCTTATTCAGGCTATCGTTCTTGGACAAGATACTGGCCTCTGGAGCGGAAATCGGCGCAAGATGGAGATTGCCGAGTGTCATGTCAACATCCCAGCCACGGTACAAGTCACGACCTGACAATATGGATACAGCGCTAATTGGATCCAGATGATGCGATATCGTGGCAAGTTTCAACGATCCTCATATCCTTTAATTTCAGTAGATTCTGCCGACGAAGGTCCCATTCTGGAACAGAAATGGAGGTCATGGGTCACGATGGAGAAGTGGAAACGGTAAGCCTTGACTTTCTGTACTAGGTGCATATTTGTTATAATGCTAATTAAATCAAATAGGTTTGTCTTTCACTTGTTCCTTCGCGATAGTCAACAGTCTATGGCAGCTCTGACAAACCCTGTCATGTCGTACGCCGAGCTGACTCTTCCTCTTCCTTCGAGCAAAGAGCTATGGTATGCCAGGACGGCAAAAGAATGGAAGCATGTATACCTACAACGAGAGGCTGGACATTTGAAGCGAGCCCCGTCCGTTGCCGACCTAATCCGTGACCTGAACCTCCTCGACGAAAGTCGTCACCGCTTAGATGTGCAATTCTCGGCAACAATCTATCTCCAGGCGTTTTGGTTACTGATCTTGGAGTATAGAAACCTGTGCTCATCTTGCAGGGTACGGTCTTATACTGAGGGCGCCTTTGATGGCTACGGTTCACTGTTGGATGCACGACGTCGGCAATTACTCCAGGACTTGCAGGCTTTCCAGACCATGACAATAAACTGGCCAGAGATCACAGCACAAGAGAGACTGCTTTTCAACCAGCTCATGATGAGCTTGCATGTATCTCTGGATGATCTGCAGCTCTTTGCGGGCAAGGAAGGGGATGAGCAGGCTCGCCGTGCATTCCCACTACTTCAGCAGTGGGTTGAAAGCGTCGAATCCCGCACAGCTGTTTGGCACGCTGGTCAAATCCTGCGATTCGCAAAGCTTTTCCCCTCGGCTAAGTTGAAGAACTCTTACGCTGTCGGAGTACACCACGCGGCCCTCGCCCTATGGACGTACGGGGTGATTACACGAGCTCTTCGCCAAGAGGACCTGCCCCATCAGCCAGACAAGGCCTGCATTGACGGCTCAGAGTCGATGGCTGTGCGACGGTATATCACTCTGGCGCAGGGGTTGCCAATCATCTGTGGACCAAGCCGCCATAACGGGGTGTCTGAGGCATCGATAGAGAACCCCCAAGCGAGCATGGAGGCTATTTATGAGATTCTGCAGGCCAACTTTGAAGGCGGGAACAACATGGCGCCAGCGATTGTGGAAAATCTCTGTGTTTTGATCCGACAGTTGGGGAATGTGGCATGGGCAGTTGGACTGGGATAATTGGATTACACATTCGGCATCTCAACGAATCCGTGTTATTTCAAAACAACTTGGCAAAGTAGATTTGAAATGATAGGCGCGTACATAAAAGCTACTGGCTTGATCGACTAAACAATACATGCTCGCCCTCCATGGCCCTAGGATCCTTTGACGGGAAAGTCAAATAAACCAGTCCTCCCACCAAACATAACCCCCAGGATCAAAAACTCGATGACTGTGATATGAAAACTCAGCATAGCCATGTTTCGAGTGAAGAGAAGGGGGCAGCCCGACCTGAACGAAGACTCAACTTGGAAGCTATTCTCGAAGTTGTAGCTATTAGAAAGCCGAGAAAGACCGAGTTCTGCAAGAATTGGTTTTATTGTCAAACTCTAGATTGAATTGGATAACGTTACTTTTGTGGATAATGATGCTGTCCTTGGACAGTTTCTTCTATATATTCCTATAGTCTACTCTTACAGCCTCACAGGTGCGTACCTAGGTAATTGAATATGGACAGTGGCTGTGCAAAAGCCACACGAAATTAGATACACTCAGCCTGATGATCACAGTTCTACTTACTCTCTCTCTCTCTCTCTCTCTCTCTCTCTCTCTCACACACACACACACACACATGCATCACCCCTCCCGAGCCTCGTAGACACGGCTCGCGAATATGGACTGTAGGTTGTCCGACTGCCGAGATGAACCATTGCCGAAGCGCCAAAAGACCTCCCACTCGAGCACAGATATCAACCTATCCTATACTCAATATACTATCGCCTGGATATGTGCTCTATCTATCGAGCTAGCGGCAGCTCGGGTCATGCTAGACGAGATCCACGACTGCCTACCTAGACGTGCAAACGATGATAATACCTACACATTAGGGAGCATCAAGCAACACAATATTGTCATCGCCTGCTTGGCTGAATATGGAACTAACAACGCAGCAAACGTACTGACCAACATGACCCGCACGTTTCCGTCGATCCAGTTTGGATTGATGGTCGGGATTGGTGGCGGAGTTCCGAGCAAGGTTGACGCAGATGTTCGACTTGGGGATGTTGTTGTTGGAACGAGAGTCATGCGATATGATCTCGAAAAGGTCTTGGCAGGCGGCGAGATAAAACGGATCGCGATTCCTAAAGCCCCAAAATCCTCTCTTTCGTCAGCCGTCATGACCTTGCGGGCTATTCACGAGTTACAACCTAGTCGGATACCGGTTATCCTTCAAGAGAAGATACGAAACTATCCAGAGTACAGTCGGCCAGGCACACCCGATCACTTGTTTCAAGCATCCTACAGACACGAGGCTTCGGCGTTGGACTGCCGCGAGTGTGATCGATCGCAGCTCAAGGAGCGGCAAATACGACAACATCAGCATCCTATGATACATCACGGTGGGATCGCCTCGGGCAATCGGGTTATGAAAGATGCTACGACACGCGATAGTCTCGCCCAAGAGCTGGACGTCATATGCTTCGAGATGGAGACTGCAGGGCTAATGGACATCTTACCTTGCCTTCCAATTCGAGGCATCTGCGACTATTCAGACTCTCACAAGACGAAGGATTGGCAGAGGTATGCGGCAGCAACCGCCGCCGCCTATGCAAGAGAATTCTTGGAGGTTCTGGCCCCAGACCACAATGCCACAAGAGAGCCTCGTTATATCGCTAGTTCTGGTAGGTTATGTTTCATCGCATGAGAGGAAAGACTTTATTGATGCTGTGTCAGCAGATCAAGTTGTTTCTATCCAGCATCGGAAACAACTCTTGGAATCCCTCAAGTTCCAACAGATGGACTCCCGCAAAACCAATATAAAAGCTGCCTATTCCAAAACCTGTCAGTGGTTCCTCAAGCACCCTGATTATTTGGCGTGGCTCGATCATGAAAAGCGACAACAGCATCACGGCTACTTATGGATCAGAGGCAAGCCAGGCGCTGGAAAATCGATCATAATGAAGTTCATTTATACAAGGATGAGAAAGAAAGACCAACACCAAAAAGCACTCACCGCGTCATTCTTTTTCAACGCCAGAGGAGAGTATTTGGAGAAATCTATTCCCGGCATGTATCGGTCCCTGCTCTTGCAGCTCCTTGAAGGATTTCCTGACCTGCAACAAGTTTTAGACGACTCCGACTTGGTTCCCCGAGATCAGATAACCTGCCCTTCTTTAAACGTTCTCAAAGACTTGTTCCGCACTGCAGTCTCTTCTCTTGGGTGTCGATCCTTTGCTTGTTTCATCGATGCGCTAGATGAATGTGATGAACAGCAAGTTATGGACATGGTTGAGTTCTTTGAAGAGCTAGCTGAACAGTGCACAGAAAATGGCACAAGACTCCAGATCTGCTTCTCCAGTCGCCATTACCCTTATATCGATATCCAATCAGGGATTCGGTTGACTTTGGAGAGCCAAGACGGTCACACAAAAGACTTGGAAACGTATATTGAGAATCACTTGCGAATCAAGGACCGAGGTCTCGTCCAAGAGCTGAAACCAATGATACTCGAGAAAGCAGCTGGCATTTTTCTTTGGGTTGCTCTCGTCGTGAGCGTTCTGAACAAAGAGTACAGCCGTGGACGCCCTGCACTTCGGAAAAGACTGGCAGAAGTGCCTAGTGGTTTAAGCGAACTTTTCAAGGATCTCTTGAGACGGGATCAAGAGAACATGGAAGACCTACTTCTCTCTATACTCTGGATTCTCTTCGCACAACGGCCACTAAAGCCTAGAGAGTACTACCACGCTCTCTGGTCCGGATTGTCATTTGAGGGTCTAGATGATCTTGGAATGCCGGACTTTAACGCTTCGGATACCAGTGACTTTTTCAACAGATACGTCATCAGTTCTTCCAAGGGACTAGCTGAGATCGCCAAAGCCAAACAGCCCACAGTACAATTCATACACGAGTCTGTACGGGACTTCCTCATCAAGGACAAGGGCCTTCATGAGTTATGGCCAGAGCTTGGAGTAGATTGGGAAAGTCATGGGCACGAGAGACTCAAGTCTTGCTGCAGCGCATACCTTGACCATCAGAAATCAAACCTGTCTCTGTCTCGACAAAACAATGCGACTTCAATTGACCGAGAGTATCTGCTAAAGCAGTACCCTCTGTTAGAGTATGCCAGCCTGTTTCTGCTCAGCCACGCCAACGCCGCTGGCAATGCGATTTCCCAGCAGCAATTCCTCAATGGGTTCCGTGTCGCCGACTGGATTCAAATTGTTAATATCTTTGAGAAATACAAAATTCGAAGATACAGCCAAGAGGCGGACGTTCTCTATATCCTCGCTGACAGGGGACATTCTACTCTCATCCGAACAAGGCTGAAGGAGAATCCGAATATCGATATCCAAGGAGGAAGATACGGATATCCAGTTCTGGCTGCCATAGCCAAATGTCACAAAGATAGCGTCGCAGCTCTTTTGGGTCTGTCCTCAAGCATGCATGATGGCACCGATATTTTTGGTGGACTTAAATGCAAGATGGACTCGGTACGGGATTATCACACTCCTTTTTCTTGGGCATGTGAGAATGGTCATCTTGCCATGGCCAAAATTCTTTTCCAAAGAGGCACTTGCAGCGATGAAATCTACGGGAGGAACTGGACAGGTCTAATAGAGGCTGTAAAGAACGGCCATCTCGAAGTAGCTAAGTGGTTGGTTGGCAAGGGCATCGCCATTGAGGTACAGGGCTATGACGGTCAAACACCACTATCTTGGGCTGCTATGAAAGGAGACGAAGCCATGGTTCAGTTACTACTCGAGAAAGAGGCAGACATCGAAACTAAGGATCATTTGGGCCAGGCACCTCTGTTGCAGGCTGCTGGACGAGGGGACAAAGTTATGGTGCAACTGCTACTTGATAGGGGAGCAGACACTGAGACGAAGGCAAAGAATAATGACGCGTCGCCGCTGTCGCGAGCTGTCGAGAGAGGGGATGAGGCCATAGTGCAGCTATTGCTCGACAGGGGAGCAGATATTGAGACGAAGGATTGCTCTGGCCAGACACCTTTATCACACGCTATCAGGCGAGGGGGCAGAGCTATGGTGCAGCTACTAGTCGAAAGGGGGGCGAATACCATGGCGAAGACTAAGCACGATGACCCATCGCCGCTGTCACGGGCTATTGAGAGAGGGGATGAGGCCATAGTGCAACTATTGCTCGATAAGGGAGCAGATATCGAGATTGGGGGCTATTCTGGCCTGACACCTTTATCCCATGCTGTATGGCGAGGAGAGAGAGCTGTGGTGCAGCTGCTGCTCGAAAAGGGAGCAAATATTGATGGAAAGGGCACCAGTTATGGCCTACAGCCTCTGTATGTGGCTGTTAAGATGGGATATAGAACTATGGTACAGCTACTACTTGAAAGCGGGGCGGATGTCGAGGTGGCGGATAACCATGGTCAAACGCCGCTGTTCATAGCTGCTAGAAAGGGGGACAAGACCATAGTGCAGATGCTATTCGAAAAGGGGGCAGATATAGACAAAAGCGATGTATTCAATCGAACGCCGCTACATATAGCTGCGAAGCAGGGGCACAAGGATATAGTGCATCTGCTACTCGAAAAGGGCGCGGACAAGACCGAGATGGACGGAGGTGGTCGAACTCCAGGGCAGAGCTCTGCCGCGGAATGATATATAGGCTCGATGCTGCGTATAGATGCTGCTGATTGATGCTGCTGATAGATGCCGCGGTGGTTATTTGGCTTGAATTAGTTTGCTTTTTCAGATCTTGTCGTGGTGTTGCCTCTAGCTTACCTACTTAACTAGTACAGCCAGTTCAGCGTCTGAATGCAAGAAAGATAAATTACATGTTCGGGTTCTCTAAACGTAATGCTGCCCTATGTGATGAACATGATGCCCAAATATATTAGAAATGCTACGTACCTAGGAGCAGTAGGTAGTTGGACATCCTCAAAGTCTCTCGTATGTACATATGTACATGCATTGCATGCGTGTAAGCCTCAAGTGGACCCAGCATCCAGCCCAACCGGTCGGGAGCTAAATAGGTAGGCTAGTAGGTACTAAGGTACAGTAGGTACATACATAGTTACCAAGATGTGGTGACGTCGTCTCGGTGTTCTTTTCCTCTTTTCCTCTTTTCCCTTTACTTGTTCCTGTCGATCACGACGGGGTTGTCCTTTTATTGAGCATTTACTCACCTGGAGAAAAGTTATCTTCACATGCTGGCGTTTCTCGTTTCTGTGGCTGCATGTTGGTTCGAATTCTGACTGACAATCTAATGAGGGCGGCTGAACAAGTGTAACCCTTCATTTCATTTCATTTCACTTTTTTTTTCTGCTTCTCTTTCACTCACTTTCAATTCATTGCCCATCTTCTCTCCTCTCGCACACATACGTATATTTTACGCCTTTTCCTCGACATGCTGTCTCACGATGTGTCAACTGCCCTTGTGGCCACCACGACAGCCCTATCAACCATCGCCTTCATCATCCTCGCTCGCGCACTTCTGTACCCTGTTCGTCCAAAGACAATTCGCAACCCGCTCAAGGTCATAGAGGGCGTCTACGCCAAGTCTAACGCGGATAAGCTAAAGAAGCTCGTCTACCAGCCTGATCAGTTCCCGGGCGCCCGAGATGTTGAGACTCCGGTACGCTCAACCCCCTGGGACTTGACATCCTCGTAAACTATGTGCTAATCATCATCGGATAGTATGGAAGTGTTCGCGTCTACGAGTTTGGCCCTGAGAACGGCGAAAAGGTCCTCTTTGTCCACGGCATCAGCACACCTTGCATCACTCTCGGTCCCCTGGCTCTCGCTCTCGCCAAACGAGGCTACCGTGTGATGCTCTTTGTGAGTCTCCAATCTACTCACTCGTTCTGTGCATCCCAATTAACTAGTTCCTCCAGGACCTCTTTGGCCGTGGCTTCTCCGACGGCGTCGCTGATCTTCCTCACGATGCCCGTCTCTACGTTGCCCAGATGCTGCTTGTCCTCGCCTCAAGCCCTCTCGCCTGGACCGGCACAAACGCTTTTCGTCTCGTAGGCTACTCTCTTGGCGGTGGTATTGCTGTCCATTTTGCCAACGCATTTCCCAACCTCGTACGAGATCTTGTCCTGCTCGCCCCCGCGGGCCTCATCCGCGCCGCTGCCTTTGGCCGGGTCTCTCGATTTCTCTTCGTTTCTGGCCTTGTTCCCGAGCGCATTCTCGCCGTCGCCACACGCCGTCGTCTTCAGCGGCCCATCGCCGCTTCCGCCAACCAGCCGGCTAGAGCACCCAAGACACCCCTCGAGTCCATTACTGCGCCGCCCCTCAACATCGCCGAGGCAGAAGTCATCCCAGCGTCCGGCGAGGCCGGCACGTCGTTGGAGCAACGTGTTATGGAGTACGTGCGCTGGATGGTCAACCACCACGACGGTTTCGTCCCGGCTTTCATGTCAAGCATTCGCTTCGCGCCCCTGACGGAGCAGCATGACGCGTGGGCCCAGCTGTCTAAGCGTGCTCCCAGTACTACCGCTATTTTGTTAGCCAGAACAGATGAGATCATCAACCCTGACGATTACCGCCGGGACGCGCTTTCTCTCGTTGGTGGTGAGCACAACGTGCGCTGGCGCGTCCTACCAGGTAGCCATGATTTCGTCATGACCCATGCTCAGGATATCCTCCGAGAAATTGACGATATGTGGAACACCAAGGCTTGAACATTTATATCGCGTCTTGTCATTATACGTTTTTTACGATTTGGGTCATTCCGGGGCACGGATAAGGAGTTCTTGATTGAAGCAACGAGAGCAGGGAGTTGGGTTGTCTGGCTAGGGGAACATAGAAAGCATGGGGGAATGGTTTATAGTCTGTACCTAGATTTATCTATCCATGAGACTAAGAGAACAGATAGTAATGTAGTAAATCTCGCTTGGAATGATAATTTCATTTACAACTCAACATTCGTTTCAACTACGCAACAGGGCCCTTGTCAATTCTGTTGGTCGGTCTTTTCGATACTATTTGTCTTGGAGTAGTTATTGCTCGAGAGGGAAATTCAAAGTAGAGAAGGTCATCAAACCTAAGAACCAGCATGCATCCCATATACCTACCTACACGCGGCTTGAATTAGATAGCCTCGACCGCGCAGCGCAGTCTTTGCATGGATCGCCTCTAACGATCCAGGGCCTGGCTTTGACACTATATGGCTGTTAGCAGGTTGAACAACATGGCTTTTGTCAATCAGTAATCACTCACCATGTGCCAATAAACGCCCCGTTTCTTCAGCAGCTCTGCATGGTTGCCTTGCTCCAACAGCTGTCCATCACCCAGCACAAAGATGACATCCGCATTCTGCACCGTGGCCAGCCTGTGTGCCACTACAAGCATCGTCCGTCCCTCGCTGGCTCTTTCAAACGCCGCTTGCACCAGCTTCTCGCTCTCCGAGTCGAGTGAGCTTGTTGCTTCGTCGAGCAGGAGGACTTTGGGATCGCGAATAAGCGCCCGCGCAATCGCCACGCGTTGCCTCTGGCCACCCGATAGTGCTACGGCACGTGATCCTACATCTGTGTTGTAACCCTCGGGTAAGGAAACAATAAAGTCATGGATTGAGGCATCACGGCACGCTTGGTGCAGCTGCTCATCTGTGACCGACGAGGGATCGACTCCAAGCAGAATATTCTCCCTGATAGTACCCTGAAATAGAGTGGCTTCTTGAGCAACGAGGGAGAAGTACTTTCTGTATTCGTGCACATTAATATCGGTGGCGTCTTTGCCGTTTAGAAGAATCCGTCCCTTATCCAGGTCGTAGAACCTGTTCATTTTAGCGTCCATGTCACTGGCATGTTTGATGGCTACCTAGCTAGCTTACCTTTCCAGCAAGGACACTATCGATGTCTTTCCACAACCAGATGCGCCCACAAGGGCAGCAAATTCACCTTTTTGAACCTGAAGGCTGAGACCCTTGAACACGGATGTGCTTCTAGTTGGGTACTTGAAGTAAATGTTGTCCAGCTCGATTGCCATTCCACCGTCCGTATCTGGGATTTCTTGAGACGTCGACACCTTGTCATGAAGTCTGCTCTCTCGCATATTCAAGATGCGGTTTGCAGCCGCGGTAACTTGAGCAGCATTAGGACCAAATCCCAGGGCTTGGCCAGCTGCCTCACTGCCGTTTGTGATCGCCACTGTGAGCATATGAGTAAAGGTTATGAAGGCACGATCCCATATGTTTCTCAGTTTGAGAAGACAGATTGTGGAAACCAAAACTTACTGAAGCATACGAAAAACGCAAGAAGACCGATTTCATTCCCAGACAAAAGGCGTCCGCCCCACCAAAAGTTCAATGCCTGACAGGCCATACCGGCGCTATCAGAGAAGCCAAATATGAGGCTTACCCATCTGGCCTTCTTGTATGCCGAAATAACGTGCTCGTGCAGCAGTGTCTCGTATCGTTGGCAGATGGAATCTTCAAGTGTCAGGGAAGCCACAGTCCGGAATGCTCCTATTGATTCGGATGCAAACTTGGAGCTCTCTGCAAAGACATCGTTGTTCATTTTCTCAAAGGCCAGCTCGTAGCGGAAGCGCCAGTACGTCGAAATGAGCATAACAGGCAATACAACGCAGCATGCCACAAGAGCTAGTTTCCAGGCAAAGGCAAAGGCGATAGATATTGCCCCAAGCACGTTGAATATAGCGATGAAGACACTCGCCATGTTCATCCCCATCAACTCTTCCAGCTGCTTTGGGTCGTTGCTGAGCCTCGAAGTCACCGTGCCGTGAGAGTGCTCTTCGTGATCGAAAAAGGACGTTTTCTGAAACATGACAGCATCAAAGTACTGCTGCTGATACTTTGCCCGGACAGTTCCACTCATAGTTGTGGAAATGTAGACCACAACAAAATAGCTCACTCCTATACCAATAGCCAACATAACCCACATGAGAGACCAAAAGTTGCTTTCGGAGAGGCCCGAGCCAACGCCGATCAAGTTGAAGGACAATATTACGCGGCCAAAGAGCCAGGCCTGTAACGGCACACCCGTTCCTACACAGGCAGCGGCGAAGACTGTCAGAAAGAAGAGTGCCCAAACATTTCTCGACTCGTAAAACAGTCGACCAAAGCTGGTAAAAAGGCTCCTAGTCTCTTCTCCAGGTGCCTCTCGGTTCATTTCGGTCTCAGAGGCTGCAATACTCTTGACATTGGCCAAACCAGGCTTGTCTTCGGGTCCAGCAGATTCATAGCCTGTCTCGGTGGGTTCTCCGAGTGACAGTGACTGGGCATGCACAAGGCCGGAATAAACACCGCCATTGATGGCAATGAGGCTTTCATGCGTTCCTGATTCCGCAACCTTGCCTTTCTTCAAGACGATGATACGGTCCGCTTTCTTGATAGTGGACAGCCGATGGGCAATTGTGATGGTGGTTCGGTTTTGGGCGACCCTGTCGAGAGCTGCTTGAACGATACGCTCTCCACGAACGTCAATAGCACTCGTGGCTTCATCCAAGATAAGAATGTTGGGCTTTCGTACGATGGATCGTGCGATGGCTAGTCGCTGTCTTTGGCCGCCCGACAACTTTGCTCCCCCATCCCCCACAAGCGTCTCTAAACCCTATGGATCTTAGTATGTATTTTTCCATTGCCGAAGCAGGCGAGTGTAGTGAACAGCAAAAGAGGTATGTGTCGGTGCCGAAGCTAGCTTGACCCTCCAAAGGTCAGGCTTTAAGGGGCTGCGTATGCCTTTGGCCTGGGGCACCCACGCAACAGCAACATCGATAGGTGCGTTACTTACCTGGGGTAATTTGTCAATGAATTCATCGGCGAAGGCTTCTCGACAAGCCTCTTTCACCAGTTCCCTTTTCCTGTCTTCAGATTCGTCTGCCCAGGGGCTCCCGATCAATCCATAGGCAACGTTCTTGTAAATGGTGTCGTTGAAGAGAAACGGTTCCTGTTGGACAAGCCCGATCTGAGATCTCCACCATTTCAAGTCGATATCATCAAGTAGCTGGCCTGATGTGGAAATACACCCACGGACCTCGATCGGGGGTCCAGCTTCTTCTTGTGCGGTTTCGGTTGGGTTTCCTGCGTTACCGCCCTCCTCTTCCTCATCCTTCTTGCTCTTCTCTCCGCCCTTTTTCTCTTTCTCGACGGCCTTTGCCAAGATGTGTTGGTCCTGCAAAGTATACCATCTTTGGATCAGGCCAACAATTGTGCTCTTGCCGGATCCTGATGGTCCAACAACCGCCGTGACCTTGCCAGCTTCGATGCGTAGGTCCAGGTCATCCAGTACTTGTACATGGGGCCGGCTCGGGTATGCAAAACTAACGTTTTCCAAGACAATGTCCTGTGTTGATGATACTTGGGGCTCCTTCAAGTGTCCTTTCGGGGGCTGGGGCGCGTCAATGACAATGAAGAACTCGCAAGCGGCAACTGTTGCTTTTCCAACGGCCAGCAGAGGCGTTGATGTACGCTCCAGAGAAAGCACGATCATCATGACAGAAAGTAATACGCTGAAGCCGTCAGTTTAGGGTCTTGTGGTGTGCAACGAATGCACTTACACGAGGACATCCCCCACGTTGTCTAATCTTCCTTCAGCATATGACTTTGCACCGTACCAGAAGCACAAGCCAAATCCAGCGTACAATCCAAAAAACTAGTCCACAAGGTTAGAATCGAAATCAACATTCCTTTCTCTGATAGGGAACTAGGCGTGACTCTGAAGGACTAAATCTTGAAGCCGAGGCAATATTGATAAAGATAGACCCAGGTCGGGGGCATAGGAGGAAGATGCAAAGATGTATTCAAGCGCATAAAACAGTATGAAATTTTACACCTACTATCAATCCAAGCTGAATACCGACGAGAGGAGAAAGACGCTGGCCATGCTTTCTTGTCTCCTCTACAAAGGCGGCATATTTCTTTGAGATACGGGACTCAGCACCGCACGCAGCCACCATTCTGACACTCGCCAGTGCTTCGCTCGCAACCGCTGCAGCTTTACCCTCTGCCTTGGTAACGCGCGCATTGACCTTGAGAATCAAGGGAAGGATTGTGCCTAATACGATGAGGAGATAGAGAATGATGGAAGATGTGACAAGCGTAAGGGACCAGTTGTAAACAAAAGCAACAACGATGGCGGCGACAATTGTCGAGGTAAATTCGACAAATATGCCCAGTTTCTCCGAAATACCTAGCTGTAGGACATTGGCGGTAGAGGTGATGGTGCTGGTGGCATAGCCGGGGGGCATTGAATCGAGAACGTGTATGCTTTGCCCAAAGAGCCGCTGTAGATAATGAAGTCTGATGGCGGAAGACAATCTGATGCCTATCATGCGGAAGACGAACTGGAATGGATGTATAAGTCAACTCAACCACCATTCCCGGTCAGAATCCCACCCGCTTACCTTGTTGATATAATTCAAAATAAATCGGCCCAAGAACAGAAAGAACATGTACAGCGCGAGTTTGTTAATACTCTTATCAAAGTCGCTTCGAGACGTCGTGCTCCCTGGTAGGAAGTAGTCGGCGAATTCACCCACAAACTGACCAAAGACCACATTCATCAACGGGAGTGTGGTTCCTGCTCCGATACATGAAAGTATGCCCAAGACATACGCAAGGAAATCCCACTTCTTCGCATACGTAAAGACCCGCAGGTAGTCATTGAAGTTGGCTGTCCGCTCAGGGCGGATCTTGGCCTCAGCTTTGGTCTTTTCCTCGTTTGTATGCTGTACTGATTGGTTTTGAGGACTCGAAGAGGAGGATACAGGCTTCTCGGCCGGTTGTTCACTCATAATGGCCAGCTATCATGAGCGCCAACACAGGTGTAGATTGATAGAGAGGAGAGACCCAGCGCGATCAAAGGTCGTTAGATAGAGGCAAGAAGAGGAGAGAGAAATACTCAAGTTAATATTAGAGCCATAGAAAAACCGCTGGTGTTAAAGATGCGCAGATACGGAAGAGGATGGAAAGGGGAGAAAAAGGAATAAGATGACGATTGCACGCTAAGGTACCTACCTAGGCAGACGTCAAAGTGTGCCAGTGCAATAGAATTCCATAAAAGGAAAAAAATACAGGCTAGGGGAAGGATACGAAATACGACGCTAAAAGTACCAGTACTTGAAAATAATGGTTCACACACGTGGGATTTGCTCAACGTAACGACGAGGCCTTGGATTGACAGTCCATGAGGCTGAGATGGGACGTATTCGACAATGCCTTGAGAAAAAGAACAGATATGTACGTATATATCTACATTGATTGTAGCAGAGACAAGACTCTGGCGTTTGAGAGCTTGATCCTAGATCCTTACTTGCCTCACCTGAATCCCCCTTTAGATTTCGGGGCTCGCTAATCAAGACTGAGGGCAGGCGACTTATACGCGGATAGAGGCTAGTGCTACTTGATGTAACTCGAGATGTGGTGCAGTCATGGGGTCGAGCTGCTGCTATGCACCAAATCACAGGCCCTCATCCGACTCTCAAGTTATCGTCATGGACGTTGTTGACTGATCACCTCTTCATCTGACCCAGCCAATAGCGCCATCTTGGTTGCATATCATCCCCCGTTCCTAATTTCCACCCATAGTAAGCGTTCGGGTTCGGACTGACACTAGATTCCGAGCGCCATATATGTCCATTCCTGGTATTCCGTTTAAACATGTTCTGGTAAGATTCTGCATACAGGTAAAAACCCATCCAGGCAACAGCAAGATTGGGGACTCGACGCCATATTCAGGTGTTTTTTTTATAAAAAAAATAATAAAATTACTTTAGTAGTCTAAGTATCTAAAGTTGAAATCTAATATTGTTTCACTGTTAGGTTATGTTCAAGTATGAGAATACGATAAAATTAAATATCATGGGATATTAGATGTGTTTGTAACATTGAAATACAGTTGGAACTGTTGGATTAAGGTGCGGCTATTAATATACGAAGATACGAGTGTTTTAACGTACCCTATACCTAAGCCATTGTAATAATTGGCAGGTTTTCTTTTGGCATTTCCTAGACCTGTATATTTGAAAGCTGTATTCAGCTTCTGCATTATTTATCCATCTTTTCATTTTTGATTTTCTACGCCATTGGCTACCAACAACGTTATATAACCATACCCCCTGGCATTCATAGAAATCAAGTGAATCCATAGCGCTGTGTACCAGTAAACGGTGTGCCCCACCAGTTTCGCTCGCCTTGGGCGATTCCATTCACTACAGTCATACTTCAGGCACAATTGGCTCTTCTCCAAAAGTGTGACGCATATGCCCGCCCGCCCGTTTCAAGTGGATATATTCAGAGCTTCACATCCGCTCGAGGGCTTCACGTCCTCCCAGCAACATATTGTTGAGGCATGAAGCCAAAGCCAGTCTCGGTCAAATTCCCTCTGGCCAGATCAACATTAACGCCTGCAAGACCAGTGCTGCCCGCACCTCATTCTTCCCTATCCTGCCAGCGCCCTCCTACTTGTCTCACCCGTAGCTGGGGGTCCTCCCCCTCCATCACAGGCTTTTCCCAGCCCCGCTACGCTTCCTCTATTTCATCCCCCTCCGCCACCACTGCCCCGCCTTCCACGATATCGCAACAAACACTCGAAATGGCGCCCAAGACCAAGTTCGAGCTCAAGACCCCCAAGGGCACCAAGGACTGTAAGTGGACATTCCGCATCATTGTAAACCACCAAGATTCATCCCTAACGCTGCGCAAAGGGGAGGGAAAAGACATGGTCATTCGTGACCACATCTTCAACACCATCACCCAAGTCTTCAAGCGTCACGGCGGAGTCACCATCGATACCCCCGTTTTCGAGCTCCGAGAGATCCTCGCTGGCAAATATGGAGAGGACAGCAAACTCATCTATGATCTCGCCGACCAAGGCGGAGAGATCTGCTCTCTGCGATACGATTTGACCGTCCCTTTCGCCCGCTTTCTTGCCATGAACAAGCACATTCAGAACATTAAGCGATATCACATCGCCAAGGTCTACCGTCGAGATCAGCCCGCCATGACCAAGGGCCGCATGCGAGAATTCTACCAGTGCGATTTCGATATTGCCGGCACCTACGACCCCATGCTGCCCGACGGCGAAGTTATCCGCATCATCACAGAAGTGTTTGAGGGACTTGGCTGGAACGGTGGATACACGATAAAGCTGAACCACCGAAAGATTCTCGATGGTATTTTCCAAGTCTGCGGCGTCCCTGAAGACAAGATTCGCACCATCTCCTCAGCCGTCGACAAGCTGGACAAGCTGCCTTGGGTTGACGTGCGAAAGGAGATGACGGAGGAGAAGGGACTGGATGGTGAAGTCGCTGACCGAATCGGTGAGTGGGTTGTCCTGAAGGGCAAGCAAGATCTGCTCCAGAAGCTGCAGAGCACCGAGAGCTTGGCGGCCAACGAGTCTATGAAGAAGGGTATGGACGATATGGCCCTACTCTTTGAATACCTTGAAGCCTTCGAATGTCTGGATCGCGTTTCATTTGATCTCAGCTTGGCCCGAGGTCTCGACTATTATACTGGT
The DNA here is from genome assembly GCA_013266265.1 of Fusarium sp. NRRL 66182. Classification (NCBI taxonomy): domain Eukaryota; kingdom Fungi; phylum Ascomycota; class Sordariomycetes; order Hypocreales; family Nectriaceae; genus Fusarium; species Fusarium sp. NRRL 66182. The sequence goes on from JABFAK010000627.1 coordinate 19,715, forward strand.
CTCATCTACGAGGTTGTCACTCAGGGCTCCGCTCCCGAGGTCACTCCCGGACGCGAGAACGAGACGCCCAACCCTCCCAAGAAGAAGGGCAAGAAGGGATCTGAGGATGAGGACCGTTCTGACGACCCCACGGTTGGTGTGGGCAGTGTGGCCGCTGGTGGTCGGTACGACAACCTCGTTGGCATGTTCTCTGGGAAGAGTCAAATCCCTTGTGTTGGCATCTCTTTTGGTGTTGACAGGATTTTCTCCATCACCAAGGCCAAGCTGGCTGCTGAGAACAATCCTTCTGTCCGCAGCAACGACGTCGATGTCTATGTCATGGCGTTTGGAAAGGGTTTCTTGAAGGAGCGCATGTCGGTGTGCACTAAGCTCTGGGAGGCCGGCATCAAGGTTGGTTGATACACGTCGTGATTTTTGTGGTATTGTACAGGATGGAAAACTAAATCCTTTTCACAGGCCGAGTTCCTCTACAAGGTCAAACCTAAGCTACCGGCCCAGTTCAAGGCCGCCGAAGCCAACGGCGTTCCCTTTGCCATCTTCCTCGGCGAAGATGAAGTCGCGTCAGGCAGAGTCAAAATCAAGGAGATGGGACTTCAGGAAGGTCACCCTGAGAAGGAAGGTATTCTAGTCGATCTTTCTGATATGGCCAAGGAGATCAAGGTCCGACTTCAGCGTAAGCGGGAGCTCGACGATATGACTAGACAGGCTGAGGGCCTGCGGGTTGTTCACGGTATCAAGGGCGATGATGCCAAGCCCGAAACGACACCAGCAGCGACAGAAGCTATTCCAGCAACGGAAGAGACAACCCCCACAAATCCGGCGGCATAGGATTACTCGCAATGAATAAAAGAACAGTTAAAACGATGGCCAGGGCGTTGAGTATTGATTGATAGAAGAAGAAATTTCAAAGAAGCAATTGTGCCTGTGACGAGACAGTCACACATCCATGTTCAATCCACGGTCATCAAGTCGGCGAGACAGGTTAATCCGTGATGCGTCAAGGCTAAACACAATGACAGTCTAGCGCAGCCATGCTGGCTTCTCCCCACGACAATAACGACAATGACAACAACGTGCTCTTGTTCGAAAAGACCCCCCTTGGTCTCACGCTTTGTCAAAAGTACTTGGCCTCCAACGATGGGGCTTTGTAAAGCGTTGCCTTGAATGGGTAACAAAGGATGTGAACGTCGACAAAATTAGATTAGCCCCCGCCCACGGTTCCAGCCGACGTTCTCGAGCAGAGATGCTTGAATGGCGACCCCGAGGCCAAGGCCGAAACAAAGAGGAGGGAGACCTGGCAGCTGTTATTGGAGTCTCGATCGATCAGAGACGCAGGTACTAGGTCGTACGTACAGTAGCCCACAGCACAGCAAATCAATGCTAACGCAGCTCGACCATCTCCGCATCATGGGACCTGCATTTGGAACCTTTTTGCAAGTGGGATGAGCCTTATATTCTTGATCCGTGCTGCCTACTTACCACTTGACAGGCAAACGAAAGAGGAGGGTGTGAATCGAACAACGGCCGTCAGGATACCAACCTTCTGGAACATGACGCTGGCGTTCCGACGTTCACGCCACTATCAGAACCGTCCTCGCATTCAGCTTAATGTCTAGTTTGTGCTTGGTGCTTCTCTTCTTCTCTCTATTTGCTTCCATCTGTCCAGTCTCCCTCTCCCAGGGCTTATTTACTGCTGAACCACCACCAAGGTTCATCAATTATTTCTCTCAACAAATAGTTCCACTCCTACCGGCCTGAGTAGACCGTAGGATAACAAGTTAGGTAGGGGTGAGAACGATATTCTAATGAAAACAAATGATGGCTCCGTATGCCCTTCGGTACGGGCCACGGGAGGGACGGACAGCATCGTACACCCGCATTTGGGATATTGCTCTGGCTCAATCGCGATCGATCTGCAAGATTGTGTAGATTTTCCGCTGCTTTTTGTTATGGCCCATGAAAACTATTCAACGGAAAAATCAACCATGAGACTGAGGGGCTCGTTTTGCAGCGATATCTTGTGAATGTGGCATGAATAGTTGGACTGTGTCTGGAGGAGATCAGACCAAGTGTCTCCCTTCGAGCGAGGGTAGATGCAAATGAGTTTGAATATTCATTCCCGGTACATTTGTGCGTTATATGAGTGAGAGTGGGTGTGTGTCTTTGTGTTGATGTTCTCCTGAGTGAGGGCCGACGTAAAGATGGACACTCTCTTTGATCATGGCATATCATCAACTCCAAGCACCACTTCTTCTTCTCACGCCAAACAGAGCCTTCTGGCTTCCCTCTCTTTTAGCATAAGAAACCACTACAGCGACTCATCGCCGTCGTCGTCGTCGTCGTCGTCACCACGGCCATCGCAAAACCGCCCAGCAACCAACAACAAGCTCGGCGCCGCTGACACAAAGGCGAGACCGAGCCCAGCAGTGATCTTCGCTGGCCCCAGATCGGTATCGCCGACGACAAAGTGGTATAGACACTATAATTATTTGATTTGTGCTCGTCACCTGGACAACTTTGGTGCTCTCTGGATGGTTCGTCGATGTGGCGTTCGATATGCTCAACACCAACCGCTTTCGGATATCTTGAATTCCAGTCGATTTCTTAACTACCCGCAACCACCATGACCGCACCAAGTCTTCTTTTTCGTCCTTTTCTCTTGGTCTTTCTGCACTCGAAACTCGTCAACCTACTCCAATCCGGTATCTGCTTCATCTAACCCCAGCGCGTCTTCTAGCCCACCTCAGCTTTTGCAACTCCCTATTTTCACTTACACCTCGTGTCACGGAACTGTCCATCGACTCATTGTCTTACCAATTAACTTACGGAACGACTCAGATTTGACTCTCTTGTCCCCTCCTTTCCCGGAGAGACCAGCAGAGACATTCGCACGTCACAGACCTTTTCTGGCTTCTGTCCCACCAAAGTCCTAGTCCTCTTGCAAGTCTGGTCCACGAGGAGCTGAACCGACGAGGAACCATCGCGGGCAACGGCATATTGGCATATTGGCCGCACAAACCTTGGCCACGCCACGCGCCGCCGCTCTCAGTCCGGACTCTTATATTGTAACGCCCCCGGAACAGCCTCTGCCTCCAGGCCTCGACCTTGACACCGAATACAAGCGTTCACCTTGGCTCTACTATAGGATATCATCCATCGTCATGGCTGCTTTGCTGCCTCAAGCAATTCATGCAGCCACTTCTTCACCCTGGCCTTCACGATCCTCATCTCTGTCCATGTCGTGCCAGGACTCTTGTCGTGTGTCGGTCAATGAGACCAAGTCGCCTGAATGGCTTCCACAGTCATTCTCAGAGTCGTTGCATGTCCTGCCTTACACGTCCACCGAGTGGTCCAAGGTCATTTCCGATGTTAAGAGGGAGTATCTCAACCGCCGGTACCGTCCCTGTGCAACTCGGTGCAGTGAGATCTTGGATAGTCTCAAAGACTTCGTGAGTCATCTTACACTGGTCATTATAATACAGCACTCTAACAGCCCGCAGAGCATCGTCGAGCCAGCATATCTCATATATCTTCACTTCTATGCCGCCAACTCACAAGAGATGCTCGCCCGTGCGCTCCACCACGCCGCTCCACCACGCGCTACTCTCCTTCACCAAGCTCGCGACCATTATCAGCGTGCCTCGACCCTTATCAATGCCGCAGACTCGACCGTTGGACCGGCATTGCTACGGAGACCGTCGGGCACCACAACCACTCTTCCTAGTCTTCACTCTGCCGACAGCTCTGTAAGCTCTTATGCATCATCGACATGGACATCGTCTCACGGCATATCTCCCGCATCATCCATCTCATCCATTCAGAGCGTGCCCGTTTCCAACCGCAAGAAGAAGCGTGTGACATTTAGTGACATGCCCATGGAACTTCTCGAACGACCAGATTCGCCAACACTCGGTCTGGGTAGCTTTCTGGGCCCTGCACGCTCAACCTCGCCAGATCTCTCTGGAGGCGACTCTTGTGCCATGCCAGCACCTCTTCGGCCTCCAGCAACAATTCCGCGATCGTGCCTCACCCCACGCTCTGCTCCTAGTGAATCCGCCTCGTGTGTTGATTCGGAACTCGACCCCTTCCGCCATGCTCGCTCAGTGCATCGCTACAGTGCCCTTCTTACCAGTCTGCAGCGCCAAGTCTTTCGACACCTCAACTTTATTGAAGCAGAGCTCCGTCAACAAGTCTTTGCTCCAGCTGAGGAGACACCGCCATCACCTACGACCATGGCCATGGTCCCGCCTGTGCCTGCGACGCCTAATGCCGACAAGAATCGTTCTCCAGAGCTTCAGGCACGGATAGAGCGACTACGGGCGAGAGGTTGGGAGCGTAAGCGGTTTGATGCGCGCCGATACGCCGAGTTGCGCGAGAATGCTGTGGCAGACATTGTTGACTAAACTTCGTTCGCTACATGGGGTTTTGACTTGTCGCCGTTTTGAAAACCAAGCTGGTTGGACTATTCGTTCCAGCATGTGTATGTTCGTAAGACTTGAATGATATCATGAGGAGGAATTGCACAACATTGCGTACCTATGTATCGGGAAAACCTGCGGGCCATAGGGAAAATAGGTAATCAGGTCACTGACATATTGAAGTACCCAGGGGAAATAAAGACTGGCTCTTTAGTTTGAAAAAAAAGAAAAAGAAGAAAAGACAGGGACTGCTATCTCGATCACTGGGACGATATCACTTCTATTGAGAACCATGTTCCACGGTGCGAATGAGTAACAAACTTGAAATCAATAGGGCTATTGAGAGAATCAACTTTGATCACCCTTTTCAAACATATAAAAAAACACTCCATCATATTCAGGATAGATGGATAGATCGCTTGCAATGACCTCCCTCCCATCCTACTCATTTCATCTGTGTTATTCCGTCTTTCTGGCCGTAGCTGCATTGAACGGGCTCAGACTGCCACTCATGGCAAAAGTACAGTAAACCGTTTGCTTGCCGATTTGCAGCCGTATACACGACAAAATATCTGTAATTCGTAGATGACAAAAATTCATCGTTAACCCTGGAAGCTGCGGCGCTTGACGTCTTTCTCGACCTCTTGGGTGACTCGTAGAACCTCCTTCTCCTCCTTTTCGTCAGCAAGCTTTGCCCTGGCGACCTCGGAGAAGATTGCAGACAGATCCGAGTTCTCGGGATCCTCCTCCAGATCCTTGAGCTTCTGGATGCGCGCCTGCAGCTTGATCTTCTCGATGAGACGCCTGAATCGGCTCCTAGCGCGGAACGACTTGATCTCGGGCAACAAGTTGTAGTCGGTGGCGTTCTCACCGGTGAGCCAGATGTGACCCAGCGCTTCCTGTATTGCAAGATCAGTCTACTTCCTCTCCAGTGGGGCTATGGTGTTGGCCTACCTCACTAGTCCAACGTTGATCAGCATCTGGGTTGATCAAGCGCAGGATAAAGTCCTTGGCATCATTGCTGACGTCCTTCCAGTATCGCTCATGAAAGACGACAGAGCCATCAGTGCATTCCCTGATGAGGTCTGGCAAGTTCTCGCTTCGGAAAGGTGAGTAACCACAGAGCAAGGTGTAGGTAATGACACCCATAGACCACATATCCACAGGCTTTCCGTGGCCTTCCTTTCGCATCACTTCAGGAGCGGCATAACCAAACGAACCCGCCATAGTCTTGAGAGACTCGCCCTTTCCATCAAGCATTTTGGCAATCCCAAAGTCGGCGAGGACGAGGTCAGACTCGGGGTCTTTGCTCAAGTATAAAAGGTTTTCGGGTTTGAGATCTATAAGGCTGGGTTAGCCAGGATACTAGGGCGTGACTTCTCGATAGCAGTATACCTCTGTGAACGATGTTGTTCTTGTGGAGAAAATCGACAGCAAGCAAAACTTGCTTAATGGTTTCGGCGGCATCCTTCTCGGTGAACTTGCCCTGCTCGCAAATACGATCGAAGAGCTCACCGCCAGTCGCGAGCTGTGTGACGATATAGAACTTGTCCTGGTAAAAGGCAGCGGGTAAGCTTCATGTGAGAAACGGGAGGGGCATTGGATTGGGCTAGGATTGGACCTTGACCAAGGCCAAGCGGGGATTTCGGCTGAGCTTACTCTCGACTCAAACCAATCTACAAACTTGACAATGTGAGGATGTTTGAGCTTCTGTAGCATCTCGAGTTCATCATAGACCATCTGCTCGTTGCCCTTGACATTTCGCTTGAGGATGATCTTCACGGCGACCTTGCCCGTAGGGCCATCGGCCTCACGAACGACTCCATATGTACCCGCACCGAGGGTTCGACCGAATCTGTACTTGGCTCTGCAATACATAGTCTGTTAGGATCCAGTGGATTTGTAGTCGAACACAGAGGGGGTTTTTGGATCGCGCACTTCTTATCGTAGCTCTCAGGCTGGCCGTGAAGCCTGTTTAGCATGCCAGCGACTAGAGACGTGGAGGCCATGGTCAGCAAAATGATTCGAGGTAAGGCGGAGAGCAAGCGTATCGGTCAACGAGAAAGTGCGAACTGAGTCTTTCTAAGCTCAACACGAGAGCTGAACTCAGAATGCCAAAGCGGGGAGGGGAATGAGGTTGTGGATAGTCGCAACTTACGGCTCATGGTGGCAGTTGGTTTGGCGGGGTAGTGGGTGACCGGTTTGGTTTTTGGAGAGACGGGAGCTGGAGGGTGAGTGATGTCTAGATAAGATTCTCTCTCAATCAGTAACGCCGTGCGACAATCTAGTCCCAGGTGTAAAGAACGTCGAGATGGTAGGGATAAAGCCCCTGGGATAACGACGGTTATGTAGGTAAGGAGAAAGTCGAGATAGAAAAAAAGTACGTAAGTTGAAGAGAAACGAGCCCGACCTGGACCCCGATTACCATGGGATGGAGGTCCTTGCAATTAGCTTGCGACAGCCTATGGAAGCTGCCCCAGGGCTGAGGCGCAGTTCCCACCGCTGGCTGGAGGCCACCTCCATACCTACCAAGGTATCTAGGTACCTAGGTAGATAGCGAGAGCTGGAGCCTCCCCCAGGAGCATAGCGCTGGATCGCACCACCCTTAGCACTGGCCGGGTGTGAGGGGCAGTGGGCGGTTATGACGCTCCTGGTTGGTTACGAGGTAGCGTGTGGCTGGGGTGATGGGTGCATCAGCCGAATTGAAGGCATCGCGGTCAGCCTTGAGGCTGAGTTGTGGACCATGCTACAGATCCATGGCATAAACCAACGACTTTTCGCCCATGTCCGTGGCTGAGTTAGCCAGCATCCTTTTAACTGAACATATGGACTCCTACATTCAATTATCTTCTCTTTCCAAGCATGGGGCATCGGGCTGCCTACAGGAACCTTGCTTCCTGTCGTGAATTGACACTTCTGCCTGCGGAGGACTCCTTGAAACTTGCGCCTAGGAGCCAGTAATTAATATTGAATGACAGAACAATTGTGTCTTCGATTCGTCTTTTGCCAATGTTGTATAAGTTGATCGTCAAGCAAAACACTACGCGATTTGTGTTCAAAGATGAGACACATCTCGCCAAAACTCATCAATGTTGGCTGAACGATGCAACCTTGGAAAGCAATAGTGCCAAGTAAAACTATTCAGCAACCGGAGCCATACTCAATCTAATTAATTTATACTATATACTATCCATTCAATGTTACTCTGTCTAACCATTTAAATTCATTATCCTGGAAAAGGACCCAGTCTGATACGACCATTATATCTTACAAAACTCGTGATTCTGTATTCTATTCAAGACTGCATCATTGCATGTGATGGCAGACCAGATAAAACCCCTAAACATATGCCTTGTCACATTCATCCAATAGTACAACACGAAACAATTTATGGGTCCAAATCAAATCAGCCTCCGGCCATCTGCGGATGTCTATCTACCTTACATACACATAGGCACATGTCGATCTTGAGGGCGGAAAGTTGCCGCTTGAATCACAGTAGAATATATCTATTGTAACAGGAACTGACGCCGGTTCAAGTCAGCAAAAAGGGACCCAATAAAGAGACAGAAATTATCATAAAGACATACAAAACTGCAGCATAATGCCCAGTTTCAGCATCACTGAGCCAATCATGGTAAGCGTCGAGGCTGTTCTCTATTGGGCGTTTCTCAGAGGCCATCCTTGTGGGTGCAGTGCCGCAAACGGCCCCTCCTTGGGCTCCGTGTGGAACGGACAACCACCAATATTGAAACCTCCCACCTTCATACATTTTGATCGTCCACTAGGCCTTTCCCTAACCATACCGCCTTGATTGATCTCAACCTCAACCTCAGGAGCACGACTAGAAAAGTTACATCATGGCTGGAGCCACGCGGGATAGGCGTCTGGTCAAGGAGCTGGGCAAGGTTGGCTCTCCATCCCTTCATTGCTGTTACAGATCTTGGACTGAACTGGACCAACTGACGCTGATGGCGGACCGCAGATTCATAAGGATGGAATGCCCCCAGGGATCACGCTGATAGAGCGCGATGACAGTGTCGCTGGCGACTGGTTCGTCGACATCCAGGTGCTCGACGAGAATCCGCTTTACAAAGATCAAATCTACCGTCTCAAGTTCCACTTCCCCAAGATGTACCCCATCGGTTCGTTCGCCCACCCTATCTATGCCTCTGACGCTTTAATCTAAACCCTCTAAACAGAACCACCCGAGGTCACATTCGACAAACAATCCGACCGTCCTATCCCGATGCACCCTCACATATACTCCAACGGCATCATTTGTCTCGATCTGCTTGGCCAACAGGGTTGGAGTCCTGTCCAGAGCGTCTCAAGTGTGTGCATGAGCATTCAAAGTATGCTCACGAGCAATGACAAGAATGAGCGACCCCCAGGCGACGAGGACTTTGTGCGAGGTAACAAATTGCGACCCCGGGACATCGAGTTCCTCTACCACGATAACACCGTGTAAAGGCACGGCGAGTGCGTGTATCTTTCTTCTGCAAGCAATACATGGTGGCTCGGGACATCAATAGCATTCATTTGGCGTTTAGGACAACCAACTATGATAGTGAGGTTATGAGATCAGATCAGGGATATGACATTTGCATTTACTGATGGAAGACCGCTGTTGAGACTGCACGTATACGTACGACATGATTGTAGCGTGAGTTTATGAAGGAGGCGCAAAGAGTTCCCTACTCAATAAATTGGGATCATGTTTTAGTTGTGTAGCGATTATGATGATTATGAGAACCCGTATCATTTGATTGTAACATAAAATTCCCTTAACCTGCGATAGTTGGCCTGGTAAATACTGTCTCCAACGTCTTGGTGTGCCGCAATTAGGATGCCATTTTAACTAAACATGCCATGTTATACTTTCGACTAAAGCAATGAAGTCCTTGAGATCGTCCGTGATGTCCTTGAAAATCATGATCAGTCTGACGCAATTACCTATGCTAGGGAGGATGGTGGAGGCCTTGTCTATAATACAGATGAACGATTCTACCCCTCATGTACCTCACTGGTAGGATATAAATAATAAACCAGCTTTCCTCTAGACTCAGAGTAGGTAGAAATTAAAGACGCTGTCTAATACATCTGTGAAACATCATTATTCAACGGTATTTATTACTTACCTTCCAACCTTAGGTACCTAGCTAGTACCGCCCGGGCTGATTTAACCAGATGCATATCTCCCCCCCCCCCCCCCCCCCCCCCCCCCCCC
>JABFAK010000629.1:0-39417 GCA_013266265.1 Fusarium sp. NRRL 66182
TCCTGTTTATTTAGCCCACCGCCTGAGTAGGTAGTAGGTAGTAGGAGAAGTGTTTTGTACTGTGTATTCAAGAATCATTCTGAACATAAAAGATTTTTCGCACGGTTAGGTAGTTAATGAGCAAGGAGAGAAGTGTCGCCCAGTGCCCCAGGCACCGTCGCATAGGAGGAGCAACCCGAACCATGCTGAGAGCACAAATACTAGGGGAGAAGGCTGTGTTCTTCCCTGTTGAGGGAGGGGGCTTGATCCTTTGACAACGAAGGATCATGGTCGCTGTCGATGCTCCTCGTTGCATCTCTGGCGCATCCTTTAATTTGCACAAGCAAATCCCGCAAGCTGGTTAACAATACTATCTAAATCGTTGTTCAATCAGTCAGATCCTCAATATGGCACTAATCGAACTGTCTCTATTCCAACGTTACGTAGGCCGACCTGGTAGGTAGTAGACCAGGGATAAACATCAAGCTGGGTGCTGCAGATATTGGAAGCAAGGTTCCTGGTAGTGCTTATTTCCCATCATGGGCTTGATACACAAGCGCCCCTGAAGATCTCAGAACACATCTATTCTTGTCTTCCCACGGAACGCAATGGGCCCTGTTTTCAAAGCTCTTCATTATTGAAACTGGCATTTCTGGGCTGACTTGCTACAAAAGGGATCAACCTCCAAGGGACAGACTGTACAGCTTTCAGTATTCATGACAATTACGTAGGATCATAGTACAAGGACTAACAGACGTAAAATTGATGGAGGCGCAGTCAGTGGTGCCATACGCTCAGAACAAACTATTCATCCTTGAGCTTTCTAGGCATCTTGTTGGATCGGTCAGATATGCTCCCCCTGGTTGATACTGACGATGGATACATAGATATTCGGGTGGTGTATGTTCTCCCAGTCATTCCTCCCTTAACAGCTCCCGTTTTCCGCTACCAAACATGACGCCCATGTCTCGTCGAAGTCTTCGGTAATGGTGGAGGGATGCCTCTACTATGCTCGCCTGGCTTCTCGAACATGGATATGAAGTTGTGATGGTGCCTTCTCCCTGGACCTTGGTTGTTATTACAGTCGTATTAGCAATGCACCAAAAAGCGAAGCTACTCTTTCCGATCAAGAAGAAAGGGAGGAGGGAGATGAGAAGAAGGGTAAGTTGCACATACGTGCTGCGCTGACACGGAGCATGAAGCTTACAGAATCAGGGCCAGGGATATGCTACAAAATCCTACTTCATTACACCCGAGCAGTCTGTTAATATATGGTTTCAGATCATCATCGGCGGCCTCACCCATAAATTCGTTGAGTACGACTGGTAGTGTATGATGGGCCCGAACACTGTACTGGCAGAGCAGAGCTCACTCTGCTGGAACGCTGTTAAATAGGATACAAGATTCGACTTGTCCATAGTGACTTGTAATTGCACTACTAAAGCCTTCTAGAATGTCGGCTATGAGGATCAGTACCTTTTAAGTATGTTGCTCTTCCTAAGCGGCAGAGGTTGGTCCTATTATCACCCGCTGCATGACGAAGGCTGCTGTTTAGGATGCATTCGCACTATCAATTTCTTACTAAACTAATTCTAAAACTCTTTTCCCAACTCCCAGATGGGTTCTAATTCGTCTCCCATAGATCTGTATCTAATCCCCTTCTTCATGTAATTCTTCGTACTAACTTGAAGCAGACCGGCAGGGAAAACGATTAAGTCAGTTTCGGTGAGCCGATCAGGGTCTGTGATCCTTTCTATTCGACTACTAACTTCATAAAGAGCTTACACACTACATCATTAGCCTTGAGATCATGGTGATCTCCCCGTGGCATCTGGTTTCTAGGGCCGCAACGACTTCTTGCCTACGCCGCTGGGAAGGTAGGTTCATGAAGACACTTTCAGCGAAATGGTCACTGGGTGGTAAATCTGCATGGGCATTCCTGTCACTCCTATAAGAGACCAATCCCTGCAGAACAAATGATAGTCTTGCCCTTTCTCTAGCCTTCCGGTGTTGATTCAGGTTGAGGTACGAGGCTGGTGTGCTTGCGGACCCTGACTTGACTCCTTCTGAAGACATATGGACCAGAATCTTTTCGCCCCTCCAGGCCCTAACACTTCCCTCAATCTCATGGCCCCCTGCAAGGAAGTTGTTCCAACCAAGGTTGTCGTTCCCATCACTCAGAAGACATCCATTGACTCTGTCGAACTTTACCGTCTTCTCAGCACGCTTAGCAAGGAGCACTGTTTTGGCCATATCATAAGACCACGTATTAGGTTTTTCTCTACTGACATCTGCCTAGTGTGTTATCAGGACATCGTGGAGTCACAATTCATTTACCTCAAGTCCAGTGGTTGCTGTACGTTTAGCCTCCATTGAAACATCGCTCTCTTTCACCGACATATTGCAGACGATTCTTCTCTTGTTAAAGCTCTCTCGATTGAGTTACTCCACGATGAGATTACTATTTGGGGTATCGTACACAGCTGAGCAATGATTCTAGCACTCTTGACGGACGAGTCTGCTCTTTGTGAGACAACGTTAGCAAGCAACGGAGTAAGATTAAGTACAACGGCACGCACTTCAGCCCTACATCAATCTTCCAGTAACATACATTCATATTTGCAATATCTAATTATGCAATCGATACTTATATGAACTAACCAATCTTGAGCATATTTGTCTGAATGTAGGGTGTGTTGTGGCTTCTAACTTTGGGAGTGGCGTAGTGGCTAGTGCTTTTCCCACCCTGGCTTTAATAGAATTAGCAGCTTGAAACGTTAAAGCTGGTTAATACGCTCTGATGTAATGTATTAACTAGCTAGAATTATATAATATTCTAACCAAGAATATATGAATTACGCTTTCTTAGTATTCTGGAGCCTCTCAGTGCTGTTTAAGTTAGTATTACCAATAGTCTAAATGGAAATAATTTGACGCTATCTTACAGATTTAGTATATACTGAAAGTAAAACATTTCATAAAACCCAGTATGCCAATCTGCCTACTTTATACCACATTAAACAGAGGTTAAATAAATATCATAATCTTTTTTATTTCCAAGAGCTCATTGGCTCGTTGTATTATTATTCATATTATGACAGAAGCTAACAAACCAAGATATAGGTAGACAGATTGCAATCTACTGTACAGGGTACCTAGGTAGCGAAGCATCGGTTATTCACCGGGGCGAGGCATCAAGGCACCAAATCTTTGCCGTCATTGTCGGCGTCGTTATTCGTCGCACCTCATTCATTCAAGACGACCAACATAACCCCGAAATATTCAAGCGAGCGCCACTGGCAAGATACTCCAAAAACCGATCAATTGCCCCCGATATCGAGGTGCCTTTCTCGACTGGGCCCGGTCACACGTATCCCCAATACCTCACCAACCATGTCGACGCGACGAGCTGCCTTGTCAGTAACGTCCATCCTCTCCCGAATGGCCGGGCTGACGACTATCGGCCCATTGAGCTATACGTGCTAATTCCCAGAATATACAGATCGCTCTACCGCCGCTCGCTGAAGCTGGCGCTGGATTGGGCCGTTCATCGACACCTGTGGCGTGGCCAGGCTCTATATATCCGCTCACTGTTTGAGGCCAATCGCAACGTCACCGATCCCCGGCATCAAAGGGTTAGATAACAACAAGTGGCAACTATTAGATGGGACGGGCACTGATAATGGTGCACAGGCTCTATTGACTGAGACAGAGAAGTTGCTGGAGAGCTGGAAGCACCCTGATCCCTACACCCCTCCTACAGCTCCTGGAGGTATGTATCGCCATTCTTTGCCGAAGGCCCTCCTTCACGAGCCGCTGTTAACACTTCCGCAGGCTCCAAGTTCGAAAGAAACCTGCCATCACCTGTTCTCGATCGTGAGTCCTTATACGCTTATCCCCATACTCAGGTAACCCAGAAACTGATGCTAGGATAGCGCCCCCACACCCTGTTAACCGTTATTAAAAACTCAACTGGATCGTTCGGGCTATATGGAAAGATATATGTACATAGAGGATATGGATGGGTTCGGAGGGATGACTGTAGCGTGAATCAGACAGGTTACTCGCGTTACAACACATTCCCAATGCTAGCAGATTACATATCGGGAACTCTGCAGGCACATGCACAATCGACTAGGATGATACAAAAAGTCTCCTGTATTATTGTGTCGATTCTTGATCAAGCTTGCCTTGAGACAACAGTAAAACGGACAAAATGGAGAGCAAACCCTCGGACAGAAACCCCTTCAGATGCCAACATCTATATCACAGTTCGCTATGTACTGCTGAACCTGGTTTCATTTCACCCAGAACAGTAGAGCACATGAGGAGCAAAACTGAACAAATCCCTATTTTAACAAGGAACCGAAGGGCCATAGGATTGTCACCGATGCGAATGCGTAGTTGATCTTTGAAAGTATTCTTATTCATGACCATAGCCGTGGGGGATTATTGTACAACCCTAACGCGCGAATAAACTGATGGAAAAAACAACCGTGAACCCTTAAACCGTGACCCCTTTGTCATGACAACCCAAATAACCAGCCATTGCAGAAAAGCAGAACGAAACGACCCATTTACAACTCCTGGCTCGCGTTCTTACCCGTCTTGCCTGTCTTCTTGGGAAGGAGGTCTGGGGATGAGTCAGTAAAAAAAAACATGTGGTGAGACAAAATGGGTGACATACTCTGGTGGATGTTGGGTAGAACACCACCCTGGGCGATGGTAACGTGACCCAGAAGCTTGTTCAACTCCTCATCGTTTCGGATGGCGAGCTGAAGGTGACGAGGAATGATACGGGTCTTCTTGTTATCGCGGGCAGCGTTGCCGGCCAGCTCGAGAATTTCGGCGGCGAGGTACTCAAGGACGGCGGCAAGGTACACGGGGGCACCGGCACCGACACGTTGAGCGTAGTTGCCCTTTCGGAGAAGACGATGGACACGACCAACAGGGAACGCGAGACCAGCCTTGGAAGAACGCCTAAAGAAAAGATGTGAGCTTCTGGATCAAGCAGAAGTCGCGTTCGAACTCCAAGACGCGATCAGGCTGCTTTGTCGAGAGGAGAAAAGGCAAATACTTACGATTGCGCGTTCTTGGAACCAGAGGCCTTGCCGCCAGACTTTCCGCCGCCAGTCATTTTGAAAGATAGGTTGTGAGTGGTTGGGTTTGAAAAACAAGTTGATGAGTCTGGAAGACTTTGCCACAGATGAAAGAGTCGAAAAGCGTGGATGTGATGACAATTGGTGGATGAGAAGTGGAAGAGATAACGTTGGCGGGGGAGGTAGAGGTTAAGTACTTTTCGCGCGTCAGAGCTCTGCTCCCAGATCACCCACAGCTCGCAACGCGATTTAGCGCTAGCCGCATCTGGCGAAATTGGGCATACCCAAGTTACGCATTAAAAAATAAATCGACACCCCTGGTGCCCTCGCATCAGCTCTTCAATGCTGTCTACTGACTGGGCCGGCGAAATAATAAAACCGTCCTCCCTCCCCGTCGCGTGTGCGCCCATGCATCCCAAATCACTTGTGCGTTATTCTGGTCTCCTCCTCCCCCCCGATAATTTTCGTCGTCGATTTTCGAATTTCCTCCTGTGTTTATTTTTCTCTCCGTCTGGATCGATTTGATGATTGGAGGACACGTTGCTCACTTGCAATCAGTACTCTCTGTCCGTACTCTGGTCTTCCACGTTCGCCGCACTTGGGCTGGTCCATCTCATCTCGTTTGGCCTGGTCTTGTCCGGTTGCTGTGTTGTTGCTCGGTCGGCACGGTTGGTTTTTTTTTTTTGGCGTGATTTCTGGGGTTTGGACTTCTCATTCAGCCAGGTTTGCTTGAATTGCTCTTTTGACTTGATCATGTGTTTTGACCGGTTCATTTGATCCATTTTGGTCCGAAATATCTTTTGATCTATGAGGTTTGAACCATCTTGAATATATTTGCAACTTGTCTCTCAAATATTTTGAGACTGGCATTGATCCATATCCAGTACTTGTTAGATGTCTGTATATAGCTTCACTTTTTCCTTTTTAGGTGTTTCGCATACATACATAGAAATAAGCTTCAATTTGGCTTGGTGAATCCCAGATTCAATTGCTGTGACGTATAGACCATGTACACCTGGTCCACAAATTCAACACCAAGCTTTCTTATCAGATCTACTCGAGATCCTGCTAAGAGCTAATAATCACGGAGCCAGCAGCCCTACAAGACTGTCCGACTCGGTCTCGGAGCTCTAACGGCTGGAGAATGTGGAGAGTACCTATGCATCGGAACGGAGGCTAGAGGAGAGCCAGTACGCCGGAGGCCAGACCACGATATGTCGGTGATGACGGGACAACAGCCCGGAGTTTTTAAAGACGGAGCGGACGTGTCGACGGGGCGGATGAATGTAAGACAGGGATAGAGGAGCAGGTTTCGATGCCGAAAACCATCTACTTACCAGCCCAATCTACAACATGACAGTCGGGGCCGTGTCTGGACCGACGTTTTTGAGGGCATCACGATGATGGGGTAGATGTACGAGGTTCAACTACAATAAGTTTAAGACACATTAAAGCTATCTGCAGGTGTCACAGGTAAATAAAAAGTTATATGTAAAAGGGAAGATGTAAGAATGTAAGAGAAACATGACCTAGGTCGAGACGCGAGGTTGATAGGGACAGTGATGGCAGAAGACAATTGAAGTTGCGACAAGAGACCAGGATGGACGCGAAAACCAGACGCTCGCATCAAAGACAGATATGACGAAAAAGAGGCAGTAGTGGGGACAAATCACTTTGAGGAAGGGAAAGAGCTGCTGGTTGTAAAAATACAGCCAATCAAAAAATAGAACCCTCGCCCATTTTTTTATTTCATCAGCAGCAACAGAGTGCCAAAAAGAGGGGCTGGCAGTCCCCTCCCAGCAGCGCCTAGATCACCTCGACCCCTGCACCAGCCTAGCAGCAACCGCACGCGTGCGCACGCCCCCCAGGCAATCAGTAACCCGCTAGCACCGACGCGCGCCCAGCTACAAAAACCCAACCCACCCCCCGATCTTCTTGTTTCGCCATCAACTTCTCATCCACAACAGCATCTTCTCGCCTCACAACCACTTGCTCACGCACGAGTTCTTGCTCACACGAATCAATCAACCCAACCTTTCCACTTCCATCTTTCAAAATGCCCCCCAAGGCCGCCGACAAGAAGCCCGCCTCTAAGGCTCCCGCCACTGCCTCAAAGGCTCCCGAGAAGAAGGATGCCGGCAAGAAGACTGCCGCTTCTGGTGACAAGAAGAAGCGATCCAAGACTCGCAAGGAGACCTACTCTTCTTACATCTACAAGGGTGAGTTTCCAAATTGAACGCGCATTGTCGCGTGTCACTTCATCCAAACGCGTTAAGCTAACTCGCATTTCTAGTCCTCAAGCAGGTTCACCCCGATACCGGTATCTCTAACCGCGCCATGTCTATCCTGAACTCTTTCGTCAATGGTACGTCTTTACCATATATGTATACATATTTGTCAATTCTAACTTTCGGCTTAGACATTTTCGAGCGCGTCGCCTCTGAGGCTTCCAAGCTTGCCGCCTACAACAAGAAGTCCACTATCTCTTCTCGAGAGATTCAGACCTCTGTGCGTCTCATCCTCCCTGGTGAGCTTGCCAAGCACGCCGTCTCTGAGGGTACCAAGGCAGTCACCAAGTACTCCTCTTCTACGAAATAAGTGGTTTGATGTGCTTGATTATGTTTTGGGCATTTGGTTTTTTACGCGTGGCATCAGGGTGTCGTCAATCCAAGGTTTCACGGGGATCCAGCCCTGTTTTATGGGCCTCATAATGCGTTACGGATGGTTTTTGTTATTTTTCATGGGGGCAATGTCTTCACACACGGGCAACGGGGTTCGCGGTTGTACACTAAATATCGAGAATAGGGTCTCGATCAAATGAATTCGTGCACTTCATTTTCTTTTTCTTTTCTTTTTTTATGTTCCTTTCCCATTTGTGACTTTATGTTCCTTCCCTTGAATTTGTTATAATTCATGTTGCTAACGGGATCGCATCTTGAATAAACGGAGTCTAATTTACGTGTACATCAACCTAGACCAGCCTTCGATCGCTTCATGGTTTGAGTCACAGGCAGCATGATACCTTTGTTGTTCGAAGCGCCCAGCGCCGTTCCCGTGCTCCAGCCCATCTTCTCCAGCATCGCTCTGCCTCGATTCTCAATACCGAGCTCTGGCGCTGAAGCACCAACAACTTCGCCGTCTTGAATCGTGGCGGCTGCAAGCGAAGTGCCACCCCGAACTGGAGGCTGCCGTTTGCCTTTCTTGCCTTTTTGATCCAACCGCGGGAAATATCGCCGATTGATGCGACTGAAGGCCTGGTCAAAGGTTGCTGCTACGTATGGAAGTGTACGGCCATTTCGATGCAGCGTGGGTCTTCGCTGATCACCTTTTCCTGTCGATTTGGACTTGACTTTGAACTTGTTCGCCAATTCGTGAATCATCTTGCGGGCGTGGTTGTCCATGGGCGGTAGTGTGAGTCTGAAATGTGATAAGCCAAGGGTGTCGAAGCTGATTAGATGTGTACTCACTGATCATCGGTGCCCATTAGGAAAGTTCTTATCTCCTCTGCGACTTGTTCCATGTTCATCCCGTTTGGGTATTTGACGCGGAGATCATCAGTGTTGGCTTTCTTCCCCAGCATGCCTAGTGCGCGCATCTCTTCCCGCTGTTTCTTACGCTCTGATTTCTTGAGTCGGTCGTTTTTCCAACTGGCTTGAAGGGTCGCCTCCAGTTCAGAGTTAGACACGTTGAAGTTAATTTGGGCCCTTGCTCCTTTGCCTTTGTGCCGGCGCAGGCTAGGCCGATCCCATTCCATCAGATCAAAGTCGTCTTCAAACGCTTGTTGCTGTTTCTTCTTCTGGGTAGGTTCGTCATTTGACGAATCGGAATCACTCAATGATTCTCCAAAGTAAACGTCTTCCATTCCCAGATCGTGCCCAGCAATCAATCTTGCTAACGTCTCATCGTCGATCTCACTCGGGATCTCGTCTTCGGTAGCTTCTTCGGGGTTTTCTTCTGTATCTCTGTCTGACCCGTCTCCATTTGCGACAACGGACTGACTGGGAAAGTAATCTTCTTTGATGTCAATGCTTGAAGATTCAGACATTTCTCCTCCCTCAATCAGTTGTCTAAAGTAATCCTCCACGTCGCTGTTCTCCTTTATGTTAGCAATATAATCAGCGAGTATAGTGTCCTCTTCATCATCATATTCGTTTTCAAAGCGAGTTTGCCTAACTCGCTTGTTGGCTCGCTGTTGTTTTTGTTTCTTTTGTTTCTTCGATAGTTCCCTGCTACGGGCAGGTTCCATAGGTTGTTCTGGGGCCGGTGATGCTGACGGGGGTCCAGTTTCGGACATAATGGCTTTTTCGACAACACGAATTTCTGTCTGCATCTGTGCCATGTTGATATAGGGGGCAGGCTGGGTCGGCCTCTGGGCGCCTCGGCCTTTAAAAAGTATTACCTCTTCGCTTGAGCTGCTGCTTCTCGATGAGGGTCGTTCAGGGATTTCAACGGGTGCTCGATCAGAGGTTTTCTGCGATTGGTCTCCTTTGAGGTCGAAGTAAAACGACGGTTCGTATGGTACATCTTCTTCAAGTACAGTCTCGGCTTGAATAGCTTGCTCAAGGTCATCCGGTCCTATGAACTCGTCCTCCTTTGGTAGGACATTGTCTCTCTGGTCGTCCGTCTGTATATCTCCATTCTCTTCATTCTCGTCCTCTTCGGTTTCTTCGGTGGCTGCATATAATTCCTGGTTCGTTTCGTCAATGATTTCGTCGAGCAGCTTCAGAGGCTCGCTGTGGCCGGCGCTGATAAATGTAACAGGTCGTGAGCGCAGGCTGGAACTGCCCCACACAGAGTGATCATGCTGTGATGTCTGGCGAGCTTCATCGGCGAGTGTAAATCCGACTATGGTACGTCAGCTCATGGTCCGGTAGGAGCAGGTCCATGAAGCTTAGGAGCCGTCATGTTAACCCTTACCAGTCTCGTCTCTAATAAAATTGACTCTCTGTGGTATGGTTGAGTGGTTCCCTCGTCCGTGAAATGCTGCTGCTCTGCCTCCACGAACTCCTCCCCGTCCGCCCCTGGCGTTTCTTGCGCCACGGGGGGTGGTAACTTCTCTCTTATTTCTCGGCATTGCTGTTGTTAAGGGTAGTTCGTGTTCATCGTGAGAAGGTCTATAGTGGCGAACGGGTTTTTTGTATTGGTTGGTAGCCTGGAGATATCTCCGATTGATCAAATGTATGTGGTGCAGAGCGGATAACAAATAGCAACTCTGTCGAAACGAGTCACCCATGGACATTTCGATTGGTACAAAGAGTTATTGTGGCGCTCTCGGATCTTATCGATAAGTGTCATAGCAAGCTGGGATGCAGCAGGGGCGTAGTTAGTTTGATGGGTCTAGTGATTGTAGCTTAGCAGGGAATATCTCCGTCACCACTTTGCTTGGTCTAGGGTGAGAACTTTGAATAATAGCGACAAGACTTGATATATGTTTTACTGTCAACGCCTAGGAAATCAAGTTTCCCATCTGTTGGATCAGACTCACTCTACTATTGCTCATATACTGACTTGTCTCTGGAGTTAATACGTACTTTTGGTGGCAGTTTTATTACTTTGCTGTTTTCACCATTTTCGTCGTACACTCAACTCGTGTTTAGTAACAAAATAATAATTTTCAAGACATAAAATGATGACACGTACATACTTTCTCAGCTCTATCAAAACCACAAAAAACGCGGTTATATACGCGTATATCATCATCATAGATCTAAAAAACATCACCGAAGAGTCTAATATATCATCAAAGGAGTCGTTCGTCTTAAATTCGAGGTTTATCCTCATGCTATA
The DNA here is from genome assembly GCA_013266265.1 of Fusarium sp. NRRL 66182. NCBI lineage: Eukaryota > Fungi > Ascomycota > Sordariomycetes > Hypocreales > Nectriaceae > Fusarium > Fusarium sp. NRRL 66182. The sequence goes on from JABFAK010000629.1 coordinate 10,866, forward strand.
ATTCCGACATCGAGGCGTGTCACAAGTGGCAAGTGGCCTGTGCATCAGATTGCATATCGCGTGCGTAGAGGCTCCACTCCACCTGAACCCCACCTCAGGCGCCCTCCACTGCCTCCGGATGGGAGTCACAAGCTGCTGGCCTCCCCCGCCGCCCGCCGGCCCCAGCTGACTCCCCAACCGCTAAAGACAGGACCCCGTTTCCTCAGGTCTGCTGCCTTCCGTCAGACCAGAAGCTTCAAGTCAACTGTTGTTGTTACTCCCGACAACACTTCAAATTTGATTATATTCTCTCAACCTTGTCCCATTTTTTTTTCAAATTTTTTTTTTTCATTGGGTAACGTCCCCAGATGACGGCTTGATACCCCTTATCTATTCGCAGTCATGGAAAACGCCATGGCCAACGTCGACCTTGGGCGTTATCGGCGAATCGTGCAGATGTTCTGGGATCCTGAACCAACTAACGATGTCGCCCACGATCAACCAGTCTGGTGTCTTGGACGCTCATACAAGCTCAGCGATAGAAAGAGTCCTAAGCTTGATGACCATGATCCCCAGACCCCGCCACCAGCACCAAAGATAAACGCAGACGACCAAGATACAAACCGACCTCCCAATCCACCTACAAACGCACCTGAGACTCCGCCAGAATCTATATCGAGTAGTTTCTCCTCATCACTCGCATACGATGACGCAAGTAATGATGGGGGATGGCCAACAGGATTTATGGCTGACTTCGAGTCGAGGATATGGATGACATACAGATCTGAGTTCGAGCCTATCCCTCGCTCTACCAACCCACAAGCCACATCTTCACTGTCGCTATCTATGAGACTCAAGAGCCAACTAGGTGATCAGAGTCCATTTTCATCAGATAGCGGATGGGGATGCATGATCAGATCCGGCCAAAGCTTACTTGCAAATGCCATAGCCATGGTCCGTTTAGGCAGAAGTAAGTACAAGTGTTCGACCTTACAACGTGTACCCAATCTAACACTGAAAAGACTGGCGACAAGGACAATTACTAGAAGAAGAATGCCGCATACTCAAAGAATTTGCCGACGACCCCAAAGCTCCATACTCGATCCATAGCTTCGTTCGCCATGGTGCCAGCGCCTGCGGCAAGTACCCCGGTGAATGGTTCGGCCCATCAGCAACAGCCAGGTGTATACAGTAAGGAATTATTCCATAACTCCAGAGTCCCGTAGTTTTACTGACACATTAAACCATAGAGCACTGGCAAACTCGCACGAGCCTTCGATTCGGGTTTATTCCACAGGTGATGGCCCCGACGTATACGAAGATGAGTTCATGAAGATTGCGAAGCCAACAGGGGAAGCCTTCCACCCCACGCTTGTCCTGGTCGGGACCCGTCTGGGAATTGATAAAATCACACCTGTTTATTGGGAAGCGCTCATCGCGGCTCTTCAGATGCCGCAATCCGTAGGAATCGCAGGGTAAGCCTTCACGAATTACCCATAGTCTGTCTATCTCTGCTGACCCTACCTAGTGGCCGGCCATCATCGTCACATTATTTCGTCGGTTCACAGGGCTCCTTCTTATTCTACCTCGATCCTCACCATACCAGAGCGGCTCTTCCCTACCACGAAAATCCCACCGAGTACACTCCCGAGGAGATTGCTTCGTGCCATACATCCCGCCTGCGCCGTATCCATGTCCGTGAGATGGATCCCAGCATGCTCATAGGGTTTTTGATTCAAAGCGAAGATGATTGGCAGAACTGGAAGCGATGCGTCAAGCACGTCCAAGGTAAGTCGATCATCCACGTAGCAGAACGCAGTGCGGTTCTCGGGGGCTCAAGTGAGGGTCGAGAAGGTGCCATCGATGAAGTTGAAACGCTGAGCGATGACGATACGGATACCATTCAAGAGGCCTAGGCAGTTTGGTTATTTGGCCGGCGTTTTGGATGTTATTTTCCTGCACTCCATATTGAACGGCAGGCGGGTTGGGAGTTACTTCGGGATAGATGATGAATACGACTTGCATGAAACAACCTCTAACAAACCATCCTCCCGACTATTGCCGAATCAATACGTGTTGAAACGTCGTGTTCCATATGAGGCGATTGGAACGTTATTATAATTTGAATTGTGCGATGGTTGAGAACTGCGATAGACGTGCCACACGCGTCAGTTTACTCATCGCTTCTTTTTACCGACTCCAGTCGCTTGCTTCAACGCAGCATGGCCTTCATCACGAATATGAGCAAACAGCTTACTTCTAGAAGTAAACAATTCCCCGCACACTCCACACTGTGGCTATAGTTTATTGTCAGTATTCATGTCCAAGATTGTATCATGATCAACATACTGTCTCTTCCTGCTTCGCTTGTGCAGCCGCGGCCTTCTTGGCGCGCTTTGCCTTTGCCTTTCCGACTTTCCTGGCTTGTACAGGCTCGTCGACAGATAAATCCTGCACAGAAGCTGGGAGCTCATCATCCTCATTGACGATATTCTCGCTGGGCTTGGTCTTGCCGGCAGATGTTAGCCTCTCCTCAACAACGTCCCTTGGCGCATAATCGGTGTCGTCAGACGCGTCTGCGGACTCCGCAGGAGTTGCTTCGTGAGGCGCGTTATCAGGAGAAGGTGAAGTCGATTCAATTTGCGCGAAACCATTTGAGTCTTTCTGGCTTGCGTGTGGAGTAACATCTCCTTCCTGGCTGTCCGGGTCTGCGTCTGCCATACTTGACGATTGCGTCTCGTCAAGGTGCAATTCTGCGCCTTCACGCTTCATTTGTCGCCTCAGGTGCTGGACTGCTTTGATGTGCTTCTTGCTCTTCTCGTGTGCCTCGAGTTGTTTCTCGCTCTTGAACGATTTATTGCATACAATGCACTCTAGAATCTCGACCTCTGATTCCTCCTCAGACTCGGTAAACTCGCCCTCCACACCATTTTCGTCCGACCGAGCCTGAGCCCAATCTGGAACCTCGTAGCTAGCCATGCGCTCTTGGTTCGCTGCACGAGACCGTGCGGCTTGAGCAACAGCAGCATTTCGAAGAGAAGCTTGACGTTCATCATGAGACTGAGAGTTGGGCAGATATCTAGGATCTCGCTTTCTTACAAAGCCCACCAGGAAGTTGACGGCATCGTTGAACTCGCGGATGGCGTCGTCGCGCATCTTTTTGTTCTCCTTCTCCATAAGACGACGGACACGTCGATCGGGGGCATCGGAAAGTCGGTATTTGTCCTTCCAAGCGAATGACTTGACAGTGGAAAAGCCGGTCCATACAGTATAGAAAGGCTTCACAGTACTCTCGTAATCGTCGGAGGAGGAACCAAAACTTGGATATTCTCGAACATCAATATCATCGTTCTCGGCAGCAACCTCTTCTTCAAGGGCTAAATGTTCAAAGGTCTCCCTGCAGATTCCATAAAATCCCGTAGGTTCATCATCGAATGGTACGGCAGCGTTGAACTTGCGGATCAAGCTCATGATTTCTTCGGCTGAAGTAAGTCGCACATTACGGAAAGTGGTAGGGTGTCCGTCGGCTTCGTCGCCGTCCTTTCCACTCAGTATGGCATCGCGATGAGAGTCATACCATGCTCTCTCTTGGGGATCGGATAGAATCTCGTAAGCGGTCTGGACTTCGGCGAAACGGTGTGTAGCTGTCTGGACATCATTGATGTTGCGATCGGGATGAAGCTCGAGAGCCTTTCGACGGTAAGCTCGCTTAATTCTAGTAAGCAAGGAAGGTATTAGCAAAGCAAACCCCCAAGAGACAAAAGGGAAAGTTAGATAAAGGCGAAGTACTCGTCATTAGTAGCAGAGCGTTCAATGTCTAGCAGTTGGTAGTAACAAGTCTTTGCAACAGCAGCAGGGCCAGAGGCGCCAGAGCTCTCCGAAGATTGCTGGGCACCCATGGTTACCTTCAAGAGTCACAAGGGGCCACAAGGAACTCGAGAAAGGATATATTGGCAGAACCCTTGTTGCCAAATAAATTAGTATGGCTGGGGTTTAGTGATAAGTTGACTTACAATCGTCACTTATGTATTGTATTGCTTGCTGTATGGTGAAGGAGGGGCATCGTGGGGCAAAGTTTGGACAATTTTATTCGAGAATTTGAATAATTATTTCCACAGCATATGACTCCGCTCTTTGCCCGGCTTACACACACATGGTTCTAGAAAATGACAAGAAGCATGTAGGTTTATTTGCTGCGGTCAGGGATGTTTTACATTGCACACCAAATGATTCAGAACGAGTCACATCAAATTGATGACTAGTAAACAACTGTTTTCTGCATCAACACACCCGAGGATGTGTTTGCAAGCCAGTACGCCATGATGAGTCCTGGTTAGTAGAGGATGATAAACTCTGCTCATGCGGGTGTAAAATTGAGACGACCTTCCAATCAATATTCACGCGTTCCAGCTTGCCAATCTTCACGTTACTGTGAGATGCTTCCTTGCTAGTCAATAATTTAAATGGTACAGACAGCTTCTTCAGGAAAATCCGCACCAATAGTTAAGCGCATATTGTCCACGAGGCTGAATGAAACGAGCTAGTAGCGCTGGTGAGATCGATAAGCTAAAAGGGCACGGACGAGGTTCACCAGAAAACTAGTACTGGGTAAATCTTCAGGGAGGCCCTTGCCAACTGGTTGGATCTTGGCTTTTAGCATCATCACCTTTGACAACAACTCCATCTTTCCATCAGCAGATACTTTTTCGAAACCAACTGTCGGACCACATCTACATTCTATCTACCGGTGCATACCTTGCCTAGACACATATCCGTAAGGCTAAGGACATAACATGTTGATCCAGTATCAAGTGACCAAGCCCCAGCCAATCACCAATCCCAAGTTGACGGAGAGCGGCCCAGACCAGGGTCTCGACCTTGGCTTTGGTTGACGAAAAGGGTTTGATAACCTTCTCGAACAGTCGAATCATCTGATTTTATATCCGGCCTCGTTGACGGCACGAGATTGCCGAGAACCCACCTCAGTCATTTCCATACCTGTCTGTCTCCTTTTGCAGGCAGCCATGAGGGAAAAAGAGGGAGGGCATCAGCTACCCGAAATCGGTACCAGCATTTACGCGGGCGAGTCTGAATTGAGTAAGGTACACTTCGTCGAGACTGATCTTTTCCGCCCACGGGGACGGGAACGAGGACGAGGACGAGGTCATGGCGACAAACACCGCCTACTCACCTACCTACCTACCTATGCCTTTTCATGCGGTGCATTTTTGTGACTTTCCTCCAGCAACCCCTATGATTGTTCTTGCGACGTACTATTCCGCTTTACTCTTGTTTCCCAGCGTCGCTTTTACTTGGCTTGTCGTCTTTCGCCACCGACTGCTCAATACTGCAAGTGGTCGCGTGCCCTTCTCATGCAAAAGTCTCTGGCGCAACATCATTTTTGGCAATCATGAAGTTTGGCCATGATTTCAAGGAGACTCTGAGGGCTCAAGGTTCGTTTATTCTGCTGACTTGTTTCATTATGTGTGTCGCATTCTCTGGATATACCTGTTTTTAATACGTTATGTTCCTACGATGCTCTGCAGCCTCAATGTACCGTAGCTTCTGACTGACGTTGCGCAGACTTTCCCCCTCATTGGGTTGACCACGCCATTCCTTACAGTCAGCTCAAGAAATGTCTCAAGAAAGTCACGCGTGAGCTACATGAACTCGGCCTTGATCCTGAGACGTTACATGAGCTTCTAAACCCAGATACAACGTCTCCCGTGGCCTTGAAGTATAAGCTCAACGGTACACAGTCGGCCCATTTAACGGTTCTTTGTGTGCGTCAAAACTGACTTTCCACAGGCGGAGCCGACTTCCACCTTCGTCCAAAACTGACCGTTCAGCTCCATCTGCAGGATGGTGTCCCTATCGATGCATCGCTGGCTCCGAACTCTCGTGAATTCCTTAATAAAATCGCCGTCAATCTGCCGAAAAATCAATGGCCATATACCGAGAGTGTTACCGTACCATACAACTCAAACTCCCACAAAGTTGAGACCGTTGTCACCTCCGCCGAAACAGTCTATGTTCTCGCCGATGAAGTCGACAGAAAGCTCACCATCTCTCCTACCGACGAGAACACTACCGTGTCTACCGCTAGGCCAGTAGTCGACTCAATACCGGCCAAGACACCGAACGAAGACCTCGAAGAAGCTTCAAGGGCTTCGCCAGCAGTTGGCACTTCTCAAGGAATATATGAAATCATTGAGGTTCCACTCGTCTTTGATGCAGAATTTTTCGATCTGCTTCAGAGCGATGTTAGCAGCCTTGATGCATTACAAGCAGAGGAAGAGAAGCGCATGACGTCTGAAATTGTCGCTCTTGGAAAAGAAGTAGAGCAGGTGGTGAAGCCCAAACGATTTTCCAAGACCGACCTGGCACGATGGAGACAAATCTTTGAGCTATATCTGGATGCTGAGATCTTTTTCGCCACCCACGAGCAAGATCACGGAGAACGGACAAGTCAAGTGGCTCTTAGGCAGCTACAGTGGTTTCAGGACCAGGTCGCGAAGCAGAACCTGGTTAAAGATTTCAAGCTTCCTGAGAGCAAGGCTGCATTTACTCGTTTTATTCATCTGAATGCCTCTCTTTTGAAGAACATGCAATTCCAGGAGCTTAATAAGACAGCTGTTGCTAAAATCCTCAAAAGTAAGTACCACAACTGCCGAATTTATTCTCTGACAATCACTGATGCGACCAAAAGAATTCGACAAAAGGACAGCTCTCGGTATAGCCAGAAAGTTTCCTACCGCCGTCCATTCTGACAAGCTCTTAGCAGGCACCATCGCTAGGGATGTCTGCGCGCAAATGTCGCAAGAGCTTGTCTCCAAAGTTCCCCAGCTGAACGACTACCTCTGCCCAGTGTGCTTCTCGGTAGCCTACATGCCTGTTCGACTTAACTGTCAACACGTCTTCTGTATCCGGTGTATCATCAAGATCCAGCGTCGCATGGAAAGGCACTGCCCCTTGTGCCGAGCTGACGTGGTGCTAAAAGCCTCAGCCATGAACCTTGACTACGAGCTTCAGAAGTATATGAAAAAATACTTCCCGAAAGAAGTAAAGGAGAAGGAGCGTGCGAACGAGATTGAGCGCGGTATTGAGGATTATGGGCCCGGTTATGTGCACCAGGAATGCTCTATAATGTGAGCTCCTTGAGCTTAGACACGACATGACAAGCCACGACATGACATGATACGACACGATACTACATGACACGATGTCCATTACTCCAGTGACATAGTTGGGCGAATAATTGGTCGATCTGGCAAAGCGATAACAGCCACCGTATACACGTAAGTTGCTATCTCTCTGCTCTTGGACCCAGTGGGATCCTCCAAGCCTGACTAACATGCCCCCTTAGATAATCTTCCAAGACGGCACCTGCACCAATACCTAGCACGATATAAGAAAACAGACCCTTTAATAGATAGATAGAGATATTTGTGCAAGGAAGACAGCAAGTTTTATCATTGCTTCATCATGAGATAGCAACCGATACTGTCTCAGCCGCCTTCAATGCGTTCTTGAAGATACCACCCAACTCAGACGTCTCTTCTAACCCTACGCTCACACGGATAAGATAAGGGTCAACTCCAAATTGCTCCGCCCATTCCAGCTCTTGATAATGCGCCAGCAGAACGTAAGGCGAAGCCAGCGTAAAGTTGGTTCCCAGACTAGGACCCTTGGCAAGAGGCAATTCGTCAAAAAAGGCTTGAGCATACTCCTTGCGCTCAAACACAACTGAAAGAAGACCGCCGTATCCTCTATCGGGTAATCGAACCTTCTCGTAGTGAGGCTTGGAGTCATTGAATTTGGGGTAGTATATGCGCTTCACAAGGGGATGTGTCCGTAGCACTTCGCAGATAGCGTCTGAATTAGCGTTGATGCGCTCCACGCGAGACTCGAAATCGCGACTGTTCCTCTCCATAAAGATGGCGTCTTCGGGCCAGTAGTTGTCCTCGAAAATTTCGTCCATGGTTGTCTTCAATATTCGGTAGTACTTGCTCTCGGGGTTGAGGACAAGACCTCCACCCATAACGTTGGAATCACCGGAGAAGATTTTTGTCAAACTGCTAACAACGACGTCGGCAACAGGGAGGACATTGATGTTGGCAAAGGTGCCTATTGTCTCGTCGACTACGACTGCAAAATCATACTCATCCGCAAGCTTACGGATCCTAGTAAGGTCCGGGCATGACAAGAGGGGGTTTCCGGGGAATTCGCAAAAGAGACCCAGGAAGCGCTCACCATTCTTCAATCGAGCTTCCAGATCATCAAGGTCTCCTGCTGAAGCATGCCCATAGAAGAGACAACCAGGACCGAACTTTTGGAGAATCTTGAGCGTGTCGACATAGGGGAAGCCGAAGTTGATGCTCTTGGCGGGCTCTCTCGCGTGGAGAAGTGCACGATGAGCATTAAAAATAGCGTTCATGCCCGCAGGGTAAAGGTAGACATCGCTCTCCTCGAGGTTAGGCACGCCGCGCGTGTTGGACGTCATGGATGGCAATGGGCCGTTATTGAGGTCCGATTCGTGCGCTAGAGCACCAGCGATACGTCTACGGATGGCAGACTTCGCGCGCTCTACCATGGATAAGTCGAGATTTCTGCCGAAGCGCTCCTCAAGGAAACGGGAGCTCTCCATGGATTCGACGGGTGTCACTGGTGAAGGCGGCTTGGGGCCAGGGGACGAGATATCGACTGAGCCGGGGCGAGTGTAGCGTCTGGGACCGCGGAAAGGCCTTCCCTGAGCTGTCTCTGGAGGAGTTCTCGTACGAGTGATGGGTATCAAGAGGTCATCCTTGAACAGGCTATGGCAGAACTCGGCACGTCTGCTGGAGGCACCCTCGCCAGTGTGCTGCCAGAACTGCTTCGCAATGGGAAACACCTCACTGGGGTAGACCACAGCCGAGATAGTAGACGTAAGCTTCTTCAAAGCAGGAGAGAGCTCTTTTGTCTTATCGAGAGTAAAGTCAACAGTGCGGACCTGGCTTGCCGCTTCAGGAGAGACTCGCTGGAGAATGAAGTCGAGACAACGCTTCGCCACTCGCGGTGTAGGGAAGAGCATGGCCTGCTCGCTAGAAACGCCATACCGTGCAACGATATCTTTGGCAAAGGCCTGAATGCCTCTATGAACGAAGAAGCTACATCTTGTAAGTGAGAGGTCTATAAATGACAGGGGAGGGATTTCGACTCACCGAGGGTAACCTGTTGTCATACGGTTGACCACCCAATCTTCACCCTCTTCATATCCAACGTTGGCTTTCCATGTCGGGAGAGAAACACTGACAGCCTATGAGAATTGATCCAAGTCAGTGAAAAGTCTTATTTCAAACACAAACGCACGTTGCGCTCAGTATTGACTCACGTGTGCTGTATCGGGAGGAATAGACTCGCCAAGGTCAATCACAGGCATGACGCTGGTTTTTTCTCCCTCAACAAGCCCAATTGCTTAAAGATTGATGAATGGAAAATCAAGACAAGAGATAAAAGAAAGAGAAAAAGAAGAAAAATTCGTAATCTTTAACAATAAAATTCAAACCAGGCCGTGAGTGTTATTATGTTGTATGCGAGCAAAACAACTTTTTTTTAATTGTCACGAATTGGTGGCGCTGTGGTTGGATGGAGGGGGAGAAAATGGCCGAGAACCGGAGGGGAGATCTGGGTGAGTCTTGCAGTAACAGCAGCTATACTGGTTCTAAGCACAATAACTTAACTCGTTAGTGAGTACCTAGGTAGGTAATATCTTGGTATGAAAGTGGGACGAATGACTCTTTGAATTACCTAGGTACCTACCGAGTCACTTTCGGTTGTCTCCTGTCCGAATATTCATCGTTTCTCTACTCGCCTCGTCCTCTGTCCCCCCTCGGTGTTTGGGGGATTGCATTACCACAAGGGAAACATGAGATCAATTAATGACCAATAAATACATGGAGTACGAGGTGTTATCTTACCTGGTACATGGGCTCTTCGACTAACGTTAGTTAGCATATGCTGCTACTGCGAATCGATGTGACGCCGTCCACGTTGACCCCCACATTCAACACCAACAATATTATATCATGAGGGTGTTACTGTGTCACAAGTGGGCTATATCCCGAGGATATTCGAGGCTGAGGCGCAGTGCATGCTCGTTTACACTGGAGACTGTGAATTGTATGGTAACAGACCGTCGAGCGGGTTCTTATATTTCTTCTGTCTCTCTTGTCCAACCATATGTGCCGTGCGTTTTTGTAGCATGTATCTCTGTGTATACTTTCTTCTTATGGTCAGTCTCACCATAGCCGGGGCTCGTGGTGAATCCGAAACTGCTACAGGCTCAATGTGTCTTATTCTACGAAGTATAATTCTCGTCTACCCAAAACTCAAAAGTAATGCCCGTAAAGCTGCCAGACGATCAAGAGATAAAGCACAAAAACGCCTCATAAAATGCTCTGTTCGAAAAAAAGCAAACTCAAAAAAAAAAAAAAAAAAAACACCATGTGGACTGGATCTCCAATCCACTATCCATCATGAAAACGTTATATAGCTCCCATTGGTGTTGTGCCAATTTGTCGTCAATGTCGTTCCATCTCGTCCTGTTCTGATTCGTCACTTTCTATCCGTCCCATCGACTCGTAAATCATATCATCTAACCGCTGCCCAATTCAAATGTGTACCTGCCACCATACATCTTCGCCTTATCGTACTCTGCGGGTTCGCCTGTTCATTTTGGTTCCGACGCAGCTGATACTGTCGCTCGGAGCAACACTAACCATGTCATCATCCCATTGATCCCAGTCAGCATGGCTGCTACCAACACCGCTCTCTGGCAGTTCAATGTTTCTAGCAGATACGTAGCTCCGGGGCTTGTTCGAATAGTGTTTATAACCAGGTCCAGCGGCCATCCGAGGCACGCCATATCTGCTGCCGGCTCGGCTTCTTGCCATAATGTCTGGAATCTCAGGGATGTCTGGAATCTCAGGTACTTCGGGAACCTCATAGACGTCAGGACCTAATGGAATTCTGGGAGCGTCGGGTGCTTCGGGTACCTCTGGGGCTTCCATCAATTCATCCTCAGACTCAGGGTGAGAGGATCGCCGAGGAGTTCGCGAAGATGGACGTGACCGGGCGGAGAAGTATGAGTGCTCATCATCGTTCGGGGATCGGTGGGAGCGTACGACTGAACGGGATGATTTAGGCACAACAGTGTGACGAGAACTTGCATGACTTCGGCGGTCATCGAATGTTCGGCTGTATGGCGCCTCACTGCGATCATCGTCAACCAACACTACAGACTTGCTTCGGCTACCACCCGCTTCACTACGGGCCCGAACACTCCGGCCCTTATCCGTTACAGGGGGTCTAGAGGACCGACGAGGTCGACTCTCGAGGCCGTCATCCCGAGGAGGTCGCGATGATCGGCGACTGCGTGTCTCAAAAGCGTCATCCGGGGGAGCCCTTGACGAACGGCGGCTTCGCCTTTCAAAGCCATCCTCTCGAGGAGGCCGCGATGACCGGCGACTACGTGTCTCAACAAAATCATAAGCATCTTCCGGTGGGGGATGTCTTGATGAATGCCGGCTGCGTGTAGTTTCATACCCTTCATCCGGGTCGGGAGCCCGGCTTCGTGATGGGGCCCGAGAATGAGCGACACTTCTTGCGGTGCTCTTTGCGACACTTCTTGTGCTATGGGCGACACTTTTCGCAGTACTCTTGGCAACACTTCGAGTCCTACTCCTACTTCTGTCTCGGGAAGCTGAGGCCCATGGGTTCTCTTCTGCGTGGGGAGCTTGGGTCAGATATTGTACAGGGCGGGGCGGCGGTTCGTCCGGCGAGTCTTCACTGCTTTCATCCTCTATGTAGCCCAGGTTTTTTGGTGGATATGCGGCATGATGGGACATCTTTCGAGGAGCATACTCATTCTGCATATGTTGCTGAAAGGGGTACCCCTCAGGGTACATTTCTTGGGGTGCAAAGCCACCATGACCCCGGTAGGGCAGCGCCTTGGGAGGATATTCGCCGGCATAGGGGGGTGCATTGGGAGGATGGTCGCCGTAGGACGTTCGGCGGTCTTGCTGAAACTTGTGAACCGTTGGGGCCTTCTCAGGAAAGGTAGAACGTCGTGGCAGAGAGGGGGCGGCTTCATATTCCTGCCTTGGTTTCCGTTCTCGTTCTTTGGCTGCATTGCTTGCAAGACCATATGTAAGTGCTGCAGCACCAGCCGCAACGCCTAAAATGGCGCCAACAACGGCAGTGGTACTGAGGCCGTTACCGTTGGAGCTCTGGCGGGGCGAAACGGATACTGGTTCCTCAGCATTCTCGGCACGAGCGGCGGCGCGTTGAGTCATTTCGGCAGCTGTGACCGTACTAGGAGCGTGCTTGGTAGGAGACTGACGGGGCTGGAAGGGCGATTGGCCATTAACAGAAGAAGAAGAAGAACGAGCGGAAGCGATAACGTGTGGTTGCGAATGAGAGCGAGACCTGGTATGTGTTGATTGAGCGGTACCGTCGTAGGTCCATTCGATAATCCGACCAAAATGGTCCCGAGGACAGGTAGGTTGTCGATAAACGACGTGGATGGTATTGCCGTCGAGGTCACGTATAGTTGATTGCCTAGGACTTCCACCGCCTTGTATGCCTAAAGCAGGACGGTGGCTGGGGCCGCCGGGATAGATTGGATCACCGTCGGTCTGGAGGCTTAGCCACGGGTTTGCTGTGAGAGCAGCGTCGTGAAAGTCAATTACTGCATCGGGGGACGATACTGCGACGACCAAGGTAGAAAGCTTGACGGGCTCGAAGGGATGGGATACCTCACGGATCTGCAAGACTGGCTCGCCGCCTTTCTGATCGTCACCACGCCCGTCGGTCAGGGCCTTGTGGTGTTTGCTTCCGGGTTTGGCAGCTCCAGCTGGAATTCCGTAAGTGATGGTTCCAATGGACTGTTCGCGAGACTCAGTCAAGAAGCGTAATCCAAGTACTTGAAGGGTGGCGGAGTAGAAAGATGATGATGATGCCAAATGTGACACCTCAACGAACGGTAGTGTCATGGTCTCTTATAGAGTCGTGAAGTAGCCAGGACCGTCCGACCGGCTGCCTGCTGCGAGGTACCCGCTCAGATGCCTTGGCCGCGTTTGGTGAAGGTTTGGAGTGACTCGAAAGACCTAGGAATAGACAGATGATGTGTTGCTCGTGCTTGACTGGCCGAGCAGGGTGTGAGAAGAGAGGGGGCTGGTGGGGAGACTGGAATATCGGTCAAGGCTGGTGATGAGTAATGATGAAGAGATAGCAGAACGGCAACCCCAAATTTCGAAGTACCAACAAGAAAAAAAAAGTATTAGAAACGACAGAGTAGAAGGAAAGAGCCACAAAGAAGAATGATCTGAAGGCAGCAAGAAGTAGAGCGAGTCAAGCAGGATGTTGGCCGGGTGAGGTGGCGGAGTGGGTGAGAGAAGGCGGTCGAGAATAAAATGGTAGGGATTAAGAGGCGAACAACGCAAGAACCAAGGCGTATCCGATTCGATGCCCTAGAGTGAATGAGTTGGCGAGCTAACGTCGTGGAAAAGGGTGAGAAGCCAAATGGATCCGTATTTTGAAATGGCCTTGGCTGGGTGCTGAGTTGTCTGCTCCTCTATCGGTCAACTGCTGCTGTGCTGCTGCTTGGACGCCTTGACGCCCAACCTAAGTGAGAACGGATAGGTTTAAAATGCAAAACGATCAAGCGTACAAAGATCGATCGGTACAAGAGACTGGGTGAGATCCTCGTTATTCCAGAAAGAATCCTTGGGCACCAGAGTAGAAACGCTGTGATAACGTCTGATTGTACTAGGATAGAATGTGGGAAGCAATTGCAAGTGGAGGCCTTTAATGTATTGTAGGCGAGCAGGCAAGGACGGACGGATATATGAAGGTATCCGATCCGTGGTTAATCCTGCCGGTTATTAGGAGCAATTGCTCAAGAAGCTGTGGATTAGAGACTTTAGAGACTCTGCAGAGAAGAGAGAAGAGAGACTCGGGGGGAACAAAAGAGGAAGAGGAAGAGAGTGAGAGAAAAGGTAGATGCAACTAAAGAGAGAAGATCAGCCGGATACCCTGAGAAGGTGTCGTGAGGGCGGGCTCTACCTTGGAGGTACCTTGCCCTGTCCACTCACTAGCTGACTAGCTGATGTACCTGTCCTGTTCATCTACTGATTGCCGCTGCTAGATGGTGCTGATGCGTCCTGAGTGCTGGGTTGTCTCAGCCAACCCTCCTGCCGCGTCTCATAACGAGTCAACCGCCTCGTTCTACACCTCTTGTGACTGTGGCTCTGTGACTTGTTGACATCTGACCCTCTCGTGCTCTATTGAACCCAGCCACTCATAGGGGGGTTGACAAAGAAGTCGGTCGGGTCTCTGGTGTGAGCATGGGCCTGGCATTACATCGCATCATATCACGTTGGATCGAATCACGACCGCCATAAGACCGGGGTCTTCCCCAGTGCAGAGGCATAAGGCTTTGTGCATTGTGAGCTGCTGTGGAATTGCCCTAGAATTATGCACTTGTGCAGGCTCAACGGTACCTAAGGACCTTGGGCTCCCTGTGTATCCAAAGTACTTCCCTGAGATAAGTCCCGGTCCACTAGCCCCGCGCTATCCGGCAGCACCCGTCCACGATGATCACCCCTGAACCCTCCAAGTAGGTACCTAAACCAGATAGCTAGGGGCTTCTTGGTTCGCGAGCCTCGATAAGTATTCGATGCTTCTCCTGCTGAATTGATCACGATAGGGATACATCCTCATCACGTTATGCTATGCGTATATATGTATTGAGAATGTCAGGTGCCATTCCAAGGACTTGTCCCAACTTGGTACCTGCAGCTAGAAGGGGTAGTTAGCATGGTGCCATAACTGGGTGGTTGGGTGGGCATTCACAGGCATTAGACCAGATAGCGAATAGAGAGAGATGCACTGGATTGGATGATCCAAACACCCCTACCTAGCTATGAACCTCTAGAAACGTGTCTGGAATTCTCTCACATATGGCAAAAGCACATCCTAAGAACAACTCTCTAGCTTTCTTGTGGTCATGCAGCCGGCTACTCCAAATTCGTCGTTCTGAGACTCCATGTCTTCCCCACTCTTCCCCTCTTCACCTGGCCCCTTTACTCATCTTGATCATAACAACCTACCTTGCCCATCCTGCTATTGAAGCAGGGCTAATGCCTACTACCTACCATATGGCTCAGTAGGATTTGTTATGCTAGGAGGATGCGCTATGCTCATACATAAGTGTGCGTGGTTATTCTGCACTGTACCTTCGGAGAATAGCTCGTGCGGACTGATCCAATGACTCTTGGCCATCGATGCGTGACCACGTCGAGACCTACGGCTGGCTCACGGTCGCCCGGCTTGATCCACCGGACCTCCACCGGCACATCCTCCCCCGGCCTATACCGGCCAACCCCGAGCCTTCGGCTGCATTAACAACCTCACATATGAGATGGGATTCAGCCCTCTCTACTTGGCTAGCAAGTATGTGTTCTTCTCGTAAGGAGAATGAAAGAGCCCATACTGTGGAATACCCGCGAACGAGCACGACGCGTCAAGGGTTTGGTAATTTTATCTATGGACCATGATTTAGACCCGTCCAAACTTGGTCGTCTTCGTACCAATCTCCCGACCACCTCTTTTGCTTTGCTGCAGTAGCTAGTTCTTTCGCTCTTCGTTCCTTTGCTACAGCTTAAGCGTGGGGGTATCTTGTTCGACAGACTGAGAACCCCCAAGTAGCCAACTCGGGTATAAGAGTCTATAGAGAAGCCTCTTGTTACAAGAATTCTTTGTTTGACTGCTATAACCAATGCGGAAGATGACTTGGCCCTGGAACTATTCTCGCAGCATGTTTGATACTGTTTTCACCTTTGTACTCATTGCTTCATCTCCTCTCATCCTGTTGAGTAAATTTGGGCACACGAGACTAAGTGCGGGGGCGGATCCCGTTTTGGCCTGCTGCACATTGGCGGCTGCGGCGGACTGTATCACTCGATGGCCTCAGCGCCTCAAAAACGTCTTTAGTTCACATCACTGGTATTCTGTGGCGTAACATTTAAGTATGCAGTTGTTTGCTACCTGCAAAATATTATGCAATGCCTTCTTCCCCTCCATCATGATATACTTTGTCCTTTGCTGCCTTGCATCTCATCTTTCCAAATCAGCCATGATCTCTAGAAAGAGCGTCAGACTCTGTTGCGACATTCGCCCAAATTTGTTCCTGTATTCTTAAAAACCTGTGGTCTCCAAATTCACGAGATGCTGTCTGGTTAGATCGATAAATCCCAGATCCATCAGTAAAACCCTTGCGAACTCAACTTTAGCGTAATAAGCATCAAGCAGACTCAAAGGGTAACAGTAAAGAAAGAACAAAAAGGAAGAAATGGATCAGGTTGAAGTGACCCACCAAGACGGCATTCACGTCTTGGACCCGTTGTTGAATGCCTCCTGTTTTGGTTGCAAAAACAAGCGACAGCGAACCCCAGGCATTCCAAGTTACCACCGAACCGTCTTACCCCAACGATGATGTTGTATCTTCGTGAGGCGAGCCGGCATTTGGCATTCATCGCAACTTCGGCCTCAAACCGGCTTAATCAAAACTGGACCTTACATAATGTTCCAGACATCTTCAGCCGCATGGCAGAACTTGCTGCAGGCAACACTGGCAGATAGGGAGTAGTTGCTGATAGAAATCTTCTCATCCACCAGGGCATCGGCAAAATTATCCTCGCCCTTGGCCATGGCACCGACGAATACGCAGATGCTATCCTTGGACTCCACGGACTCGACATACTCACGGACCTTGACAAGCGGCGCGTCGAAACTCAGCGTGACTTTTCGGCAGTTGGGAGGCAGGTGATCGGTAATAGGGTTCTGAATAACTCGTAGCAGCTTCTCGTTGGAGTTGGTGGAGCGAATAGACAGGCGGTGCAAGAGTTGCACCATCAGACCAGCAAACCGCTTGAAAGTTCGGGGTATACGGACTGAGGGTGAGACCTCGATCAAGACGCCCTTGGCGGTGTGGATGTAGATCTGAAGCTTGCCAGCTTTATTGATGGGCGAATCCAGAAGGGTCAGTAGACACTGAGAAAAGGTCAGCATGTTGAATGCCGACTCAGGAAAACAGAGTTGAAACCTGATGGGTGATGTCGGGACGAGCATCACTAATATCCCGGTTCATCTTGCGCATGACACCGATGTGCTCATCGCTATTGAGTAAAGAGTACTTGTCTTCGCGATTGCGACTAGTACCGCCATGGGACGCCTTATACGTCTCGAGACTGGCGTTGGACAAGACAACAATCAGACGCTGAGAGTCTTTGTCTGTTGGAGGAATAGGCGTGTTCTGCTCAGCAACCAGCTGGGGCAGTGATGGAGGAGGAAGAGACTGCGTGCCTAGATCCACTATCGCGTCAATTGCTACTCTTTAGATGGTGAGCTATGTAGTTTGATTCTTACGAGGTCGCTTGACTCCAGCAGTTCGGCGCTCGGGCGAAGACATGGTGATAAAATAAATAAGAGGAAGTGGGGGAGTAAAGCTTTGAAGTTGATGGTCAGAGAGTCGACACAAAACGATGAGTTTATACGGATATTGACTGCTGTTTCGCGAAATCTGTTGACTCAAGCAAGGATTGTCATGTGCATTTGAAGATGAGAAGAAGTGTAGAAAACAATGGTAGAAGGGGAAAAGGCGGCACGTTAGTCGAACGAATTGACAAGGTGCTGTTGAACCCTGAGGCCAAGACAAACTCTGTAGTGGCCCCCACATCCGCCCGATGTTCACGCATAGCATAGCCTGCGGGTCCCGGCTGCCGAGACAGACAGGCGTCCGGGGCATTTGAGTTTAACACGGAATGGATATCTGATTCAAAATAATGCAATTGGTAAGATGGACATGCGTTTTTCATTAAATAGAAGACTTTCTATTTGTTAGTCTGTCGCAAGATCTAGTACCTAACCTTGTTGAAAGTCAACATCGTCAAGGTAGCTAGAAGGACTTTCTCATGTCATGTAAGGTCTCATCTAGCCAATCATCATGCCTATCCTTCCCTAGCTGACTTATGTAATCATACTACCTCTGAAGCCACCCCTCATTGGCTGCCAAATTTTAGAGCAGCCGTATCTATCATTCGATCATCTTTCCCTGTCGACCAGCAACTGAGGAATTGGCGACGCTTCAGGTTAAACAAACAACTGAGCCGGCCCTCAATTGAACACCTGAGATACCGTTGAAATGTCTTCTCAAGTAGCTAAGGCTGCCCGTCGTGTAACGCACGAACTTCATGGCGTGGTTGTCTCGGCCGGCCTCATGGAAAAGACCGTCAAGGTCCGAGTCGGCGGTCAGAAGTGGAACAAGATCGTCAACAAGGCAAGATATTCTTCCTGATGTTTTTGTAAGAACCAGCTTGGTAAGCTAACGATCTCTGCCAGTGGTTTGCCGACCCTAAGCACTACCTCGTTCACGATCCTAACTCGTCCCTCCGAACCGGCGACGTCGTGTCCATTGTCCCCGGCTGGCCGACCTCTCAGCACAAGCGCCATGTCATTAAGCACATCATTGCCCCATATGGCTCCCCTATTAATGAGCGTCCACCTGTGCCTACATTGGAGGAGAGGATAGCGGATCGGGAGGTCAAGAAAGCTGCTAAGGATGAGCGGAGGGCAGCTAGGAGACAGGCCGAGGAAGACAAGAGACAGGAGGAAAAGCGATTAGAAAACGAAAAGAGAGAGGCAAAGCGGAAGGCCTGGGAGGAGGCCCAAAAAAAGCGCAAATCTCAGACTTCCGCGAGCGATGTCGACTAAAAACCCTACATGTCCGCGGCTGTCTCTACATGGTGAAATAGGAATAGGAATAGGAATGGTTAATGCTGGAAAAGCTTTGGATGAGGCGCAACTGGGACTTGAAGGCCGGGCCGGTAGCCAGGTTCTGTACGATACATCATGAGCTGTTATGCAACGGAGGAGGCGTTGCTAAACCAAGTATACCAATTGTAACATATAAGATGTCATACCTGACATTCAGCCCGTTCACAACTCCGATGACCACTTTACGATGTGCAACATCGGGTCATGGCATGCATGATGCGCCTGTGCGAGTATCATGTACCTGTGCCCTTTAAACTTACATATTGTATACAAGGGCTAATTGTCACCTAACCACCTCGTTCTCCAAACTCCCGTGCCCAGTCCTCGTACTCCTTCAAGCCAGCTTTGCTGACACTGGGTCGTATGGTCGCCAGACTTGCCTCAAAATCAGACAGTTGTATTGGTCGAATCTCATCCATAGTCATGTGTAGTAAAGCCTCTCCGAGAGATCGTAATGGCCCCATGGCTGCATCCTTGGCCAAAGCTGTGATATCGGAACCCGAGAAACCTACAACAATATTGCATGTCAGTTGGGTTTTCATGGTATGTTAGATAAGGTCACCCACCATCCGTCAGCTCTACCAGTCTAAGAATGTCCTCATTCGACAAGTCGTGCTTTTGTTGGCCCAACAGAGTCCGAAGCTGTGTCTCGCGAGTGGTTGGCTCAGGCAATGGGATATATTGACGTCGCACAAAGCGTCTTCGAGCTGCTTCATCGATTGCCCAGGGAAGGTTTGTTGCCGCCAGTACAAGGACTCTATTGGCATCCCCCCTTTCCTTGTCCTTTTCAGTTGTCTCTCTCCCAGCTGCGGCTCTTTGCAGATCGCTCCACTGGATTAGAAACTCAGTCTTGATTCTCATAGTGGCTTCATGCTCTCCAGAACCTGACCGTTGTGATAGCAGCGAATCAATCTCATCGACAAAAATGATGCTGGGTGCTAGTGCTCGAGCCAGCCCAAATAGAGCCCGCACAAGTTTCTCAGACTCTCCCAAGTATTTACTTGTCAGGCTGCTTGCAGAGATTGAGAAGAACGTTGACTTGGACTCTGTCGCTACGGCTCTTGCAAGCATGGTTTTTCCTGTTCCTGGGGGGCCGAACAGCAACATACCCCTGGCTGGTTCTCGAAGACCCATGAAGAGGTCAGGTCGTAAAAATGGATATACGACAGTCTCGCGAAGCGCAGTCTTGGCTATCTCCAAACCAGCCACATCATTCCAATGAACCTCATCCCCTTGCACGACAATATCGTTCAAGATCTGCTTAGCGGCTGCTGAATCAACGCCTGTAGGCAAATTTTTTAAGATTTGTTTTTTCTTGTTCTTCCATTCAGCCATGTCGTCAGGGCTCGTCTCCGATTCAGATACGTCGGACTCTTCTTCGTGCGAACCAGCATCGATAACAGCTTCCTTTGCTTTCACTCGCCGTGGCCTGGAACCGGGCTGATTCGTCTCATCTCCAGATGTACTCGAGATAGAGGTTTGGCGAGTCTTATGCTCGCGTCGCCGTGATCGATCTCTACTTTCAACATGTGGCTTCGACGGTTTCAAAGACTTTCCCGGTCGTCTTGCCGCTGAAGTTCTAGCTGGCAAATTATTTGACACGCTTTTTCTCTCTGACGTCTCCCCAGAATCGTCAGCGGTTTCGGTATCATTTGTCATTTCTTGCCTTGATACTTTACGATGTGAGGGCGCTCCAATTCCATTACGGCTGTTAACAAGTCGTTCTGATCGACTAGTGTACGTATCCGAGGAAGGCAAATCGTGATACGATGACGAATTCAGAGCGCTGGATGCAGCAGTGACTGATAACATTGATGGACGAGTATAGCAGAATTCATCTGAGTGACGCGTTGCGCTGGGCGGCTCTCCGTCCAAGTCGCGATCTCTGGGCACGACAAGTCGTCTTGAATGACTGTCCCACTGCGTTGGTGCTGGCCTACGATTCTGTTCGGAGGAAGTACGAGAGCTAGGGCTTGCAGTTGTTGGGATAGACTCCGACTGAGTCGCTCGCGAAAACCTGTCTCTAGAGCTGAGGGCACTCCATGCCAAGGTCGCGGCTTTGCTTGGCCCTTCGGCAATAGGCTTTGAAGGTTTACGTGACTTGGGCTTCTCGCTTGGCTTTCCAGAACGTAATGTTGTCCTCATAGTATGCTTCTCTGGGCTTGGTGTTCGCAAGGTCTTATTCGGTCTTGGTGGAAGAGCAGGCCCCCCGGGTGAAGATGATCTAGGTAGTGAGGCTAAGGATGCGTTTGGATCAAGGTGTGTGCTAGGTCCATCCACAATAGCAAGCTCTGATGACGTACGACGAGGCTGTGACGGCCGGTGTGGCAAGCTTGGTCGCGATAGTTCAGAGTACTGCATTGCAGTAATAGTGCCCTGTCCGAGAGATCCTCTTCCTTCAGGTAGACTCGGCCGCTTTGTCAACTTTGCAGGCGACGGCGATGCCAACTCTTCTTGTCGTGACACGCGGAGAGCTTCCAGAAGGTCAATTCGCTCTTTGCATTGTAACTCTAGTTCTTTCAAAGCGTCTTGTAACGCTTTCTCGGTATCTGTTCGCGGGCTGTATGCGGGGGGCGCCCGATTCGCGTTGTAATCGTAGATCTGTTCAAGGGCAGCTCTCCAGTGTCGCATCGCCTCCACTTCACTCCCCTGAATATAGAAGTTAGTGGTTAACCCATAATCGACTGCATCGCGACATTCCGACCATACCTGGCCTTCATAATAGATGGCAGTTGAGCAGCTGAGGTAGCTATCATCATAGGTTTTTTGCAATACAGCCAGGGCCTTGTTCCGTAGCATGACTCCAGAGGTAGGTCAGTACCATAGCAGCCCAGAGCCTGGCCCAAGTTGCGCGCTCAAGTCCGGTAAATGCGAACGACCGTCGTAGTTGGTGGTCAGGTTTGCAATACGGTTGACTCAGGGGGTCACAGTGACGCAGGTGCCCGGAACTTTAGGGGGGAAAGTTGTGGTTAAGGGCAAACCTCTTGAGCCTCTTTGTTGGTGATGAGTAGAACGTGATGGAGCTGGCCGTTATACTTCGCAGGAAGGGTACATGGAATGCAGGTAAAGTTTGGTAGGCGGTGACGTAGTCTGGAGTCGCACCGCCCACCCCAGTCGCAATCGATCGTGGCGGGGTAGATAGTGGTATGTAAGAACCAGCCTCGTTCACATATGATACCTGGGTCTAAGGGTTTCAATGTTCAAGTATCGATTATCTTGATTGCCTGTACCAAGTAGTATAAAAACACTGTGTCTCGGGGGTTCATCTTCCACTAAATGGTTCACGATATCATATTGTTCTGTTCTATATCACCATTCGCATATCCCTGAGCAGGCTTCATTTCGCCCAATCACATTTTTTATGATTTTATGATAACAACACACGGATCTCAGCCGTTGTCCTGGGAAATACAGACCTCAACCCTTCATCTTCCTCATCTTCCCCCGATTCCACAGATTGGTCGTCTCCCTCGGTTATCACCTCCTCAAGCTGTTCGAAATCATTGCAGAACTGCTCTGCCGCTTCCTCGGTAATCTGCCGGGCCAGTTTGGAGTCCTGAAGATGCTTCAGGTTCTCCATGGCGTCCATGAGCGCCGATGGCAGAAAGTCATCCAATATCTGACTGGCATCGGCAAGAGTTTTCTCGTCTAGCAACGCAGCACTTCTAGTTTTCTCCTTTTCAAGTTTCGAGAAGATGGCATCCAATCCTGATCCTTTACGGAAGAACTCGTATTGACTAGAGATGAGTCCCTTCGCTTCCTTATCTGATTTCTCATGTAGCAGCTTGATCCTGCGTTGCGTAAACTCGAATGGCTCCAAGCAAGACACAGCAGATGATATGCAGTTGATGAGAAAAATAGCACCTCTCTGATCGTTCATGTTTTTGGCCATATTCTCACAACCGGCCATGAATGGTTCGAAGGCCTCCACCAGCACATTTTCGAACTCGCTCTCGCGATCTTCTGAGGCAGATAAGGAGGTGTCGTAAGTCTTACTGATGGCTCTGAGTTGCTTTAATGAGTCTTGTAGAAAAGTAGGTGGACCAAGGTCCAATGGAGCATGCTGGAACTCTCCCTGAAGGGTTGCGATGTGGTCCCTGACCAGTGCTCGGAATTGTCGCAGCGCTTCTGTCTCAAGCCCCCTGATCAGCTCCACCAAGTTTGAGTTGGGGCCGAGTGTTTTTTGAAAAGTGATTCGATAAAAGTTGATGAGATTTGCAAGTTTGTAAGCGGGGATAGTGTCTTCGTTCGCCTGAATCACTTGCTCCATTCTTTGGCGAAGCACACGAGCTGCTCCGGATATGTCGCGGTCAACCAGATCATTCAGCGCCTTCAGAGCGTTAAAATCAGCCTCGAATTCATCGTCTTCAGCGATGAGACGCCAGATTTCGGCATCTCGACCGGATTTCAAGCCCTTGGCAAGTTCCTCACCCTCTGCAACGAACAGAACCTCCAATGCCTCTCGCTCGCTGACTGTAGCCGAATGAATCCAGGCCAACATGTCACCCACGTAACGCAAAGGGTCATGTGCTAGTATGTCAATTGGTTTAACAGATTGATCCTCGGTACCCAATGGCGATGTTCCTGTTAGAGCGACATAGAATGAGTCCGACAAAATTCTTTCTCGAGCTTCAGAGAAGAAGTCGAGGCAATTCTGGAACAGTGACGGTCTTTCGGCAAGAACTCGGAGCGCTCGTCGGATCGACGAGTTCATTTGAGGATTTTCAAGATTTAGAGTCTTGAACTCTCGCTGGATCCACTTGTAAAGTTTTTGGAAGCCAAGATTGATGTTCTTTGAAGTCTGTTCCATCAGTTCCAGACCCAGAGTCTGCTTTTCGAAGCCGAGCAAGATTTCACAGTCCTTGCTGATCTTTTTCGCTTTACTCAAGGCATCAAAGAATCTGTCATCAACTGGCTCAGCTGTTTGGGTAAGAGCAGCGACTTCGTTCTCTGTCATAATAAAATGCGTTTTAAAGGCATCAAGAAGCTCTTGCTTCACTTCAACCTGTCTTCTTTGCTCCAGAAGAGACGATGCTTCGGAGAGTGCTGGCATTGTTTGATTGTGAGCTGCAACAACTTGACTCTTCATATCTTCGTAGCCGTTATTCAACTTGTCAATGGTTGTCTTGATACGCCGCAGTTGCTGTAACTAGGTTGGTATGAATCCCTATAAGAGCAGATAAACCTACCTCTGCTACACGACCAAATTCGGCAATGATTTCTCCGTTGCTATCAATGACTTCTTTTTGCAAGTCCAGCCGAACGCGACGGCGAGTTTCGGCGTCATTTTGAATTCCACGTTCGTCAAAGAGAGACAAAGCATCCCGAAATTCTGTGTCGGAGTGTGTCGTTGAAAGGACACTGGTCACTTTGGACGTAAGCGGAGTGAATCCCCTGGGCGTTGCTGGAGTTTGTGAGTAGCCGTCTGGGGGCAAAAGCCCTGAACTGGATGCCTCCCTTATAGGAAGGCTTTTTAAAGACCATGAGCGATCTGAAAGTACCATATTGAATAAAAAGGTGATAACGATTTGGTAATCCGACTATAGTGAAACGACTTCTGGGCGTGGTCAGACTTTATCCCTTCATAAGAATCCATGAACCGATCGAAACGCGCTCAAATGTTAAAAGAAAAGTGATATTGCTGATTTGGACAGCTAAACTAAGGGACAACAAACCATCGCGGCCTCGCCAACAAGACAGGGACAAACGTGCTCCATGCAACGGTGTCGTGAGAGGAGCCTGGAAGAGGCAGGCGGTGTGAAGTACCTTGTCCTCGAGTCTTTATCGCCATTTGTCTGGCAGAACGTCTCACCGCTTTGTACGTCATACCAGCGACTGGTGATGCCTGGAGCATTCAAACAATTCACCAATTTACAGGTGACTTGATAGGTAGTTACTTGTGCTTAAGTATAACAGGCTCAATACTATCATAATTGTTAGTCGCGTCGATCTGGTAGCTGACGCTTGGTGTAAGTTTAACCCTACCTGCTGCTTCACCGATGCATGTGCTCAAGGTCACGCTTATTGGACATGGTCATCTGCCTCGTGACCTTTGTAAACTGACAATATTTACCTACCTAGATACCGAAAGTTTACCTTATTCACAAATCCCAACTACATCAACCTTTTCTCAAACTCTAGTGACCTATATTCCGACCAGGTTGAACATCTACGCGCTCCTTGACCCCCATCCTTTACGACCCCTCGTCTCTTAACTTCGATCTCCAAGCGATATGATCATCGCCAAACATATGTGATTCATTCCCGACGGGTTCATTATGACCTCGAAATTATTCGCCCGATTAACGTCCCCCACAAGAGGGACCCGATCGTTCTACGAACAGCTTCGCTCCCAAGACGATGACGAATACGATCCTGGCCTCGATGAGGAGAATCTTGGCCATCGATTCGATGACTTCCACGCCGAAGGACTTGACATTGGCGATAGTCGTATGACTGTGGAAAGCGCAGCAGTGGACCAAAAGGGTAAAGGAAAAGCCGTATCTCGGCCAAAGACTCGAATTCGAAGCCCTGGCGGGCCGTCACCGCGATGGCACCAACAAGACGATGAGGGGGACAACGAAGTACCGGCATCATTAATATTTGAGCAGAACGAAGCTTTGAACCAGCCAACGACACCATCAAGGCGCGCAGCCCTGACCACAAACCCAAGAAGCCCGGCAGCTGCAGGACCATCGTCAGCACGGTCGAGAGCTCAATGGGAAGCAGCAACTGCCCAACAACGACTTCACCAAGACGATACATATGAAACACCCACAGGTCCACAGCCCGTACCAGTGGTCAGGGGGGCCTTTTCAAGTAGTCCACGAGAGAAAGCGCTTTGGCGATGGGTTAACACCTCGAATCTGGATAGCTTTATGCGAGATGTTTATGACTACTATGAAGGCGGGGGGCTTTGGTGTATCCTATGTGCCAATGCGCTATGGCTTTTGTGAGTTTTGTTTTTCTGTATCCAAGATAACACTGGCTTATTCGATTTACAGAGAAACTCTTTTCGTCGCAGTATTACTCACCTTTCTCGGCCAGTGTATCGATTATTCAAAAATCCCACAGAGTCGGTCTTTACATCAAGTTATCATTCCTCAATGCACACGCAGAATGTCCGGGCTCTGGAACCTGGCGATTTGGCTCTACACCTTCTTCTTCATTTGGAAGTGTGTCCAGTATTTTATAGAGATCCGCCGCCTTATGTACGTCAGAGACTTTTATATTCACCTACTTGATATCCCGGAACAAGATATGCAGACGGTCTCCTGGCAGGATGTTGTAGCTCGCATCATGGCGTTGCGCGATCAAAACCCAAAAACGGCAACAAACATCTCGCCAAAACTACGACAGTTCATTGGCAGCCAATCCAAGGAGCGACTCGATGCGCATGACATTGCCAATCGCCTCATGCGCAAAGATAATTATCTCATTGCAATGATTAACAAGGATGTTCTGAACCTGTCATTGCCGTTCCCTTTCCTTCGCGGCCGCCAACTATTTTCCAAAACAATGGAATGGTACCTTCATTACTGCATTCTTGATATGGCGTTCAATGAGCTGGGCCAAGTGCAGCAGGACTTTCTACGTGCGGACCGAAGACGTCTTCTGAGCCAAAAGCTGAAGCAACGTCTTGTCTTTGCTGGGTTTCTCAACCTTATTTTTGCACCCATTGTGCTAGCATATGTCGTCGTCGTTTACTTCTTTACCTACTATAACGTGAGTTGCTGCGCCCTAGGTATGATTGGCTGCCAAAGTTGACCATTCTATAGGAATACCAAAAGGACCCGAAACAAGCTGCGGCACGCAAGTACACATCTCTCGCAGAGTGGAAATTTCGTGAATTCAACGAGCTGCCACACATATTTTATGAAAGGCTGCATATGTCATACCCATTTGCTACTCGCTACATCGACCAGTTTCCCAAGCGAATGACAGAAGATGTCGCCCGAAGCATTGCTTTCATGACAGGCGCAATTACGGCCATTCTTGCAGTCGGGTCTGTTCTTGACTCGGAGCTGTTTCTCAAATTTGAGATCACAAAAGACAGGCCTGTTCTTTTCTACTTGGGTATTTTCGGTGCCATTTGGGCGATGACGCGCGGCATGGTGTCTGAAGAAACCTTGGTATTCAACCCCGAATATGCCTTACGGAACGTCATCGAGTATACCCATTATATGCCAGATCACTGGCAAAACAGGCTTCATAGCTTCGAGGTGAAGCAGGAGTTTGCAGAACTCTATAAGATGAAAGTGGTCATATTTGTAGAGGAGATGATGGGGATTATCACCACACCCATGCTACTTCTCTTCTCATTACCTACATGCAGCGACCAGATTGTTGATTTTTTCCGCGAGTTCACGATCCATGTCGATGGACTTGGCTATGTTTGTTCATTCGCGGTATTCGACTTTCAGAAAGGTCCTGGTAACACGGGACAACAAGGTCCCCAGCAGGACGTCCGTGAGGACTACTACTCCACGAAGCACGGCAAGATGGCAGCGTCTTACTATGGATTCATCGACAACTATGTCATGAATCCAAAGACGGGTATTCCAGGACATTTACCGCCAGGGGGTAAATCGGCATTCCACCCTCCTCCAGCATTTCCAGGCCTCAACTCTCCGACGCTGGCGGCAGACATGCAAAGCTCTCATGTCGGTTGGGCGGAAACGGGGCGTGCTAGAAGTCGAGCCCCTGGCGGGCGAGGCCCACGCACCGGGCCAATGCCCCAACCCTCACCAATGGCGTCTATGCTGCTAGATCAGCATCACCAACCTGGGGCTAATATGACTGCGCGTAGCCTTCACTGGTCAAGATACCCACGGGCATACCGTGGAGAGAGCCAAATAATTGAAGAAGCTGAAGGCAGCGCAATCAGACGACCTGGGGAAGACGATGAGGTATATGAGCCTGGTGGAATGTTGGGGGAGTCCACATGGGAAACATCCCCAGCGAAAGGGATAACCCGGGAGAACAGCGCAGCCAATACAGAAGACGCTGAAGCAGGAGTTTTGGGTCTAATCTACCAACTACAACAGACGCAGCGGCCTCGACGAGGCGGTGGTATGGTCTGAAAGGGAAGTGGTCTTGTGTTTAGCTTTGATTTTTTGTTTGGAATAGTTGGCGTCAAGGCGCATGCTAGAAGTCATCTCTTCCGGAGTACCCTTCTTCACTATATGAGGAGTGAAATTTGCCGGAGTTGTTTTGAATATGGACCTATGATGCTCGTTCCTTGGGGTTGATGGGCTTGATGGGGCCGTTGAGATGACATAGTTCTCAGCAAGGATAGAAATGTAAGACCGTACACTACATGTTGTATCCCTGACAATATCTTTTATTCTCTGAGTCTGTGACATGTGCCAGAGACGATGAGTCTTAGTACCTAGGTAGATAGATGACAATGCAGAACCCAGCGTCTACAATGGACAAGCTACACATCGCCTGTCTTGGAACTGAATAAGAGGAAAAGAGAACAGAGTCAATGAAAGCGATGGCTATAAGAAGACGATGGGCTGGGCTTATTCTGACGAGGTGAGGGTTTAGACATTCATGAACCCGATTATTTGTGGGGAGAGCTGGTATACCGTGCGATAACCAGTTTGGAAATGACACTATTCTTTCGAGGGTATGAGGTCGCTGTTAAGTTAAATAGAGCGGTACTAAGATATTTTAAGCGGCTAATGAGGGGGGA
>JABFAK010000630.1:0-12779 GCA_013266265.1 Fusarium sp. NRRL 66182
CTTGCCGTACTTCCACTCAGTGCCCTTGGGGCACTCGCATTTGCCCGAGTGCTTGTTGTAGTCCTGGCCCTTGGGGCACTTGGGGATGCATTTTCCGTACTTCCACTCCTTGTCGTGAGGACATTGGCATTTGCCGTCCTTGTAGTACTGGCCGTAGGGGCACTTGGGCTTGTCGTCTACGCATTTGCCGTAGACCTCCTTCTTGCCCTTGGGGCAGACGCACTTCTTGCCGTTCCACTCGTAGTCGCTCTTCTTGCAGACACACTTGCCGTAGACTTCCTTGGCATCGTGGCCACAGTTCAGCTTGTAGCCATCGCGCTCATCCAGGAAGTTGGCCTCGTCACGAGCCTCGAGGTCAAGCTCGTTGTCGGCTGCGGAGATGGCCTTGACCGAGGCGGTCACGGCCAAGAGGTTGAAGAGGAGGTATTTGATATGCATGACAGGCGACTGCAGGCCTTCTGCAACGAAAGTATGTGGGAGAAAACGAAAGAGGAGAGCGAATGAAGAATGAAAGGAGTCGGTGAGAGACCAGTGCCTTTCTTGACTTGAGAGTGATGAGGAAAAGTTTGAACTGGGGAGGACATGTTGAGGTTTAAGTAGGAGTTGACGACAGGCCGTATTCAAGGAGCAGCACGAGATCTCGTCAGGCTGATTCCTATTCTTGTCAAGATCGTCCCAGCTTCCAGATAGGAAGCCAACTCATGCCACTTTGGGAAACAAGATGATCCAAGTCAATAGTCCCAAAGCTAATTGTCTGTTGGGCCGTCTCCATTCTTGGTACTCGCATTGTGACATGCATGCCAATACCAGCCTCAACTGTGGATGCCAACTGTCGGCCTCGGGTTGCATATACCACGCCCAAGGAACAGGGAAGACACAGCAGGACAAGGATTTCTGGGGAGCAAGTGGTTGGTTCTGGGCTCATCCACAACACGAGGCAGTGCAGGACAAAGGATAAGCATCATAGATGAATCCGACATTATGCTTACTCCAACGTTGCAAGATGCGAGGTTGACGGTAGCCTATAGACAGCTCCAGAACGGGGGGAATATGCTTTCGACCACGACAAGAGCTGTCTCGATAGGGGTTGGTGTTGTTCTAATTTTACCCTCAGCAGAGCTCGATCGGGGAGGAAGGGCTTGACTGACATTCTGATAATCTCCGCCATTCGACGGTCGAAAAAGAGCCCATCTGCGTAGCAGAACGGAAAGCGATGGGCCGGATGGGTGCTGCTTCAACGTGACAGGTGTGACGCACAAGGCTTCAGGCCAACTGACTGACACTCTGGGTGCGGCTGAAGGGATGGCCTTTGGGGCATCACACCGATTCTGGAATACGAGCTTTGCTGCACTCTGCGCTGTAGGGTGTCGTCGAGCTGCGGCATCTCGTTGGACACCGTTCAGTTGTGGTAGCTTGGAGGCTCAAGATGAGCCATTCCCCGCGCGTGCTCGTCTCCCCCCTGGCAAATCATCCAGACGGTGGTAAGGCTGGCTAATGCAGGCCGGTGGACTCTTGCTCTGGCCATGACCCATGTCCTGCCAGGGGGAAGAGGGCGTCGAGGACGGGCTAGCAAGAGCTTGAGTGAGACAAGCCTGACCCGGGCCTGAATGTCTCGGAGCCGTGTCCTTGTCCATGTATGTGGCTTACGGCTGTACGCCCGGCGGCAAGGTACCGCTGGCTGAGAGTTGATGATGGTGATAGGGGTTACAGAGCGTCAAGGCACCGAGGTACATAGATCCGACTCAAGAAGTGAAGGGGCTTACTTGGTTCATTTCGCGTAGCCAGCCTAGATAATACGAGGTGGAAGAGATGTTGATGATAGCCTGCGTCATACGAGACGGGAAGTGATTGGCAGTCAGAGCAGCCACGCGAAAAAGGGTACAGGACTAGGAGTGAAACAAGACGCAGTAGGTAAATATAGCAGCAGTATTTTCCCACTGTCAATCTCGTTCGAGGGGTTGGCACCAGTCAGGGAGCCTGAACGTTGGGTACATCCCTGGTGACGGCTCTAAAGCATGCAGCCACCACAAGCAACGTTTTTGATTCTTGAAAGGGGGGGAACCGACCGACCGACGGTCCCGGAGAAGAGACGACCCGGACCGATAGACCATTTTGTTTGTCAGTGCTGTCCCGAGGGAACTCTGCCGTGCTGCAGGCAAGGGTGAGTGCTGCGTGAGACTGCTTCTGCGAGGGAGAAACAAAACAACGAATCCCGAGCCTTGTCTGTCGATCATTCTGGGGCCCCCGTAAGGATCATCTCCTGAGCTGCTCGCTCCTCGCTACTCTCCCGAGGGCCCGGAAGATCGTGTCGCTTGGATAGTGGACGCCCGGCTCCAGCTCCAGCTCACGCAGCTCGTGGTTGGTGGTTGTAGGGCCCCGGGAAATGGACAGGGGACCCTGGTTCAGGCTAGGGAGGGCGGAGGACACGGCCTGTTTTTAGTGACTTTGTCGACGCTGCTCCAGGCACTGGAGGGGAAAGGGAGCGGGCGTGATAATGATGCTACTATCGGCTGCTCGACCGCTGCTATTGGCTGTATTGTGAGTGAATCTATTCTTGACCTGTTGCATTGCATGCAAGCTAGAGCAGCTTGAAATGAATATGCACTCTTATTTTTTGTTGGATTTCTTTTAAGCTTCAGCAGCGAGCTAGTCTGTCTGCTCTGCGCTGCGAAATTGCATGACGGCCCATATCTTGACGCAGAAATTCCCACCCACACGCCAAGGATGGGCAGATGGACCATTTCATAATCGTGACGTTCCCCTATTCTCTCTCGTGTGCGGGGAAGAGACCTGGCTCGTGTTGCATTCTGCTCGCGTTATGCTGCTGAAGCTGGACGCTTGGCTGCTTACCTGCAGGCCAACAACGCGCTGTTCACGTCTTCTCTCCTGATGCGATGCTGAGCAGCTCCGCACCCACAACCTTGGATAAGGTTACCTTGAGCCGTTTATTTGCGGGGACGACTCAAAGTTCTGGGACTCGGGAGACTTTCAACCTTGGCCTGGCCTGGTCTGGCCCAGGGCGCAAAGAGGTATCATTGGAGACAGGGGGAGAGTGGGAGAGTGAACCATCAGCCCGTCTTGGCGGGATCGGCAGATCAGAAAGAAACGATAGGCATAATAATCATGGGCCCGCGAGTCTATTTTGCACCGTGCAGCAGATAGTTGCTCGTTGTCTTTGCCACAACTGCAAGCATCCCTGACGACGGCCACGACGTGCAAGTGTTGAGTTGCTCATCGACGGCTGAAAATCTATGTGCTGGAAACTGCATGTTGACCCTTGTCTTGTCCACCTTGGTGCAGACGCAATGATTATCTTGATCTGTTATAGTAACCGTCATTGCTTTTTCTCTCTCTTGTTGGATCAGATCACCGACAATCCGTCGTGCAACAATGCACAGCACCCGTTGCCAGACCCGCAGAGTGAATTGGTTCTCATTCACTTCAATTTTCAGATCGTTCGATCTGCAGTGAGATTATCAACCATCATAGACTATCATGTTGTCTGCAATCAACACGCTCCACGTGCTGTATGCGTCCTACCTATCTTTCCATTCATAACGTAAGAACTAGAGCGGGGGTGTTGGGAGGGAACAGAGACAGCCATTTACACACATATTCATGTCGTCATGTCTCCAGACGGCCTATGCAGGTCAGAGTTAACAAGTGGAAATAAACAGCCCTTTCCGGCTTGTACTTTCATGCTGCTGTGTGCTGTGGGTGGTGTAATGCATCATGGCCCAAGTCTTGCATAGCACAGCAGAACAAGCTGAACAAGCCACCCACCGTGGACTCTGGAGACACCGGATGTCGGTCTAGAGTAGACAGTTGTGTGGCATCGGGTAAGCAAGCCTTCGATGCTCTCTATATTCCGCCGTCAATGTCAATTGTCAATTGTCAATGTCAGATGGGCTGATTGTGGTCAAGTCAACTTCGGCCGGGCCTCAGAATCAACCGGCGGCACATTTTTGGGTATCAAGCAAGCCCCCGACATTTGTTGGCGAACATCAATTGGAGAACTTGTCTCTGAGAGAAGCTACTAGAGTAAACTTTGCGAGAATACGAGCAGTCTACTACTATAGTAGCTGTTGAACTACTACCCTGTAATATTGATTTTCACAAAACCAAGTACGTCGTAAAGACGATGCTTTGCAGGCATCGACAGACGATCAATCCATACTGCCTCTCACTCCGTACTTGCTACCTACCCCTATTCACACGATAACGACCGACATCCTTCGATACGAGTTTATTCGATGCTCGTTTAGGCACCAAAATATCAAAAAAACGGGCTGTTCCTTGCATCTTGGCTGCAACAAGACCAAAAGCTTTCTGCCACCAACACTGTTGATCATCACAGCATCGCAGACAACTCCTTCTCCCCTTTCTCTGTCACCCAATCAAGTATCCAGAGCCACTTCCTCTGATCAGAGATTAAGAAAGGCCAAAGACCTGTTCCTAGACCGTTGTGACTAGTCTGAATAGCCCGCAACGGCGCCAAAGCATCAAGCCACTTGCCCCAAATCACTGTGAATTGACCTTGATATTATGTCATTCTAGTCCTTCTCCTTTTTTTTTCTTACTCCAACCCCAACTGTTTCTCAGGTTCCCGCATTCCAGTCGTTCCCAGTTTCCGGGCTGTCGGCGTCCCTCGTATTCTGAGTTTAGAATCACAGACGGCGGGATAATCAACGCCGATGAACCTAATTTTACCACTTTGTGAGACCTCATGACCATGGTTCAGTGTGTTCACTGCATGAGATCCAGAAATATGCTCGGTTATGATAGATGGACTGAAATCGCATGGTGCTGCGATAATCACGAGCTGCTAAATCCTCCCAATTGCTGACATGGATGCCCACAAATCTTGCAACTGCTGCACACAGAATGTCTCTCGTGATAAGGAGTAGGGTAGCAAGCTCCGTATACTTGCGCTGGTTTTAGCATACTGGTTTGGTTGTTGATGGGGCAGCATCTATTTCAGGTAATCATGAATGAGAGTTTGTAGAAAACGTTTGGGCTTTCACCTGCTTCCCTAATGGAATAATAAACTGCTCTCAATAGTCTGCGAGTAACTCATGAGCGCTCTTGTCTCCATCCAAGTCTTGGGCAGAACATGGCGTAGCGAAATCTAATGGTTTCTCCTGTGGTTCTGAAACCACCGCAGGTTAACCTCGATATGTATCATGGAGTGAATCTACCAAATTAGTAGCTCCCTCTCATTTATCAACAAACCAAAAGACGTAAGCAGTCGAGTAGTCAGCAGTTGATTCAAAGTCGGCCCTTGCCCAGTGATCTCCAGTGTGACACTCTCACTGCTGCTTCCGCATTCACAGTAGATCGAAAATCTGCAAGCCTCTCCCATCTGCACATGATAAGTGGTCGGTCGCTCCCATGCCACGAGTTCGTTGCGTGCAATCTATCGATACTACATAGTGCGGTAGAGAGGTAAGCTGGTGTCAAATAATAACACACCTGGGTGATGGGTTGACTCCCAGAGACGGCAAGTATGTTTCGCAGTTGTTTTCTGCATCCCCAACCCTATGTGAAAAAGCAATAGACAACCTTCATTCTCAGGGTAGACTCACACTGGCTACTATATCGTGAGGCTGCATGAGACTATCGACTTGATAGGCGAAATAGCTGAACCTTGTGTTGTCGTACAGAAACTCGAATTTAGACTCTGCGATAGGGTCGAGGAACTATCTTTCGTTGGAGAGATCAAGTTCAAGTAGCTAACAACCGAACACACCACATACCCCAACCCGCTTCTCAGCTTGAGATGCTGTAGTACCCAGAATATAACCGTCTGGTAGTCCTTGACTAAGATATACGCTTAATTGGCCGCATCAGATTATGACAACCAACCTGAAATGGCGCCATCGCCGTGATATGTAGTGTGCTATCATCTATCTGCATGAGACGCGCGTCAAGCACGATTGGGTGTGTAACCACTGCATGCGATCCTCAGTGCATAAGCAACAGCATCTAGCATATGTAGAACCCTGAAGATCTCTGCACATGGTTGACGTCTCATAGCTCCCGTATGGCGTCTTCGAGAACCTGTCAGAAGTAAAGTGGCTTCTGGGATGATTTACATATGCCAAAGCGCAGTGATGCTACGCTGGCGCTAATTCGAAGATTCTGAATCTCTTCTGACAGCTGTCACTGCATTGCGATATTTTTGGCTGAAATGGCGCAATAACGAACGGTACGAAGCTTGATTCAGCTTTGTCTGGGAAACCGAGAAACTGTTTATAGTAAAGATGGATAAGTCGCGAAATTGCCACAAATCGTAACCAGGGAGCTGTGTGAGATAGTTTGTGAAGGAAACGATTTCAACCTTGAAACTTGGTAATGGTCGTGTCTGCCATTCACTTGGAAAGGGCTTTTTCTAACTGGAGTTATGTCTTGAATTATGTTATACACTTGCAAGAGACTGGGTTTATATGGAGAGAATTGCTTCAAAATTCATCTACTTGCAAAGCGTCGAGTCTGTCTATCTTGTGGTGTCGAGAGAAACACACTGCTAGCTAGTGTGGCTGATAATACTCTCTCGGTGGCAGTGGTCTGTTCTAGCCACACCCGGCATCACGATTGGCGATGACTCGCAACATTATCTCGAGGCCAATAAGACGCTTAGAGCCACGTGCTCGTTGAGTCAGGTCTTGGGCCGATGCTCAAGGACGGTAACAAGATGTGAAGTATTTCATAGTGAGACTCCTTAGTTTTTCAACACTAACAAATAGTCCCCGTATTTAAAATAGAACTTGTACAATTGCAAACTAAGCTTCGAGGCTGCAACAATAAGCAGTGAGACACTACTAAAACAAAGGACGAAGAGAGCCGTCATTGAGCTGGGAGACTGTATAAATCTACGGTATCAACGCTCACGCAAAGTCTTGCAGCATCTGTCAATGGGAAAATGCATAGTCTATACCGGTCAAGTTGAAGACAAACAGGGGACAAAAGTCAGGCTTAAAAACAAGACGGTGCTGATTATGTGATATTTCTCAGACAGAAACATCATAAAGTCAATAGGTATGTATCTGAATGAATATCTACCATGTCTTTCAAAATCAACGCTATGCTTACCCTCAATCACTCATAAAAATGCAACGCTCATTCTCGTCAGTGGCAATTGATGCTCAAAACACGAAACGCAACCCCGTTCAATAGCAGAGGAATCGATAGATCTTCTTCCACCGAGGCCAGCTCAGTCTCTCCTCTCGCTCTTGCTCCGACATGATATGAAGACGAAAATACCGTCGCCCTGTCTCTATATCCATCTCGTCAAGGCGCACAATCTTGGTACGATACCATATCTTGTGGCAGATGTAGAAGAGAAAAATGATGGGAATCGCCATGACGTCGAGGAAGAAGTTCCGGACCCGACCACGCGGGCTCGTATCTAGACCTGGTTCTGGCACAGGCGATACAGCGATCCAAAGCTGAGACAGAAGGACAAGGACATAACCGACAAAAGCAAACCGAGCACCCGTGACGCCAACGTGCGATCTGAACGGTAGCTGGTCCAGTGTATAGGCGTTGTACGCCCAAGCCTTGCGGAACCGATCGTAGCAGAGGCAGATGCTAGCCCAGGTAAACAGAGTGCTCAACGCGCTGATAGAGAGGAGCCACTCGAAGACAGCATCATGGTAGCTCATATCAGCGAGGAAAGCGAGCAGACCGACGCACGCTGCTAGCAGAATTGCCATGAGAGGACGACCTTGTCTATCGACGTAGGCAAAGATCTGAGGCGCATGCGACTGCTCAGCCAGAGCAGCCAGCGTCCTCGAAGACCCAAACACAGCCGAGTTACCGACGCTAATGACAGCGACGAGGATGATGGCGTTCATTATACTCGGGAGTGTCTCGGTACCAGCCTTTTCAATCGCAATGACAAAAGGACTAGCTG
This sequence comes from Fusarium sp. NRRL 66182, assembly GCA_013266265.1. Classification (NCBI taxonomy): domain Eukaryota; kingdom Fungi; phylum Ascomycota; class Sordariomycetes; order Hypocreales; family Nectriaceae; genus Fusarium; species Fusarium sp. NRRL 66182. The sequence continues at coordinate 7,916 of JABFAK010000630.1, forward strand.
TAGCGTCAGCCACATTATCCCCGCCCACGAGACGACTGTCATCGGATGGCACCAGCAAACCGACGAGCAAGAGCGAGACAATGTAGAAGATGGTGATGCGCCAGAAGACTTGTTTGATCGCCGCGGGAAGGGACTTGCGAGGCGTAGCAGTCTCAGCGGCAGCCAGACCAATAAGCTCGGTACCAGTAAAGGAGAAGGCAGACGTAACCAAGACACTACAGAAACCCTTGAAGCCGTTGTTGAAGGGGCCCGGGTTGCGCCAGTACGTACCCCCGATGTAGCCGCTCTCGGGCTCGCCGCCGATATTGATAATGATGGCGAATAGGCTACCCCGTCAGCAACGAGTTGAAGATGATGGGGAACAGACGTACATGAAGCCAACAACAGCTGTGACTTTTATGAAGGAAAAGACAAACTCGGCCTCTCCATACGCCTTGACACCAAAGAGGTTGATAACGACAATAGAGAGCAGGAAGATGGCAATGAATATGGATTTGCTTGTCTCCTCGTCCCAGTAGCTTATTGTAAATGCACCAGCTATGATTTCTAGCGGAAGAATGAACAACCATTGCAGACAATAGCTGTTGACTATTAGAGCTTATGCCTTGGCAGGCTTGTAGATGACTTACTTCCAACCCATAGCAAATCCCCAGGACGGATCTAGAAACCGCGTCGAAAAGGCTGAGAATGAACCGGCGATGGGAAACAAGACACACAGCTCGCCAAGAGACTGCATTGTACAATACTGCATAGCCCCAAGGAGAAAATACGATATGAGAACGCTCGCTGGGCCGCCTCTGTATAAGGAGCCTCCCGATGCAACAAAAAGACCCGTTCCTGCGACTCAGTTTAGCAGCAGTGTTGCAAAGACCCCGACGCTTCCGAAGCCTCGAGACATAACTCACCAATAGCACCACCAAACGCAATCATCTGCAAATGCCTCCCCTTCAACTCCCTCGCCAACGCCGTATTCGCCGTCTTTGCATTCGCGGCTCTCAAATCGTAAAACCTCTCGGGTGCATCAGTCGGAAGATAGCCAGGTCTAGGCTCTGCGCGCCGAAAGCTATCGACAAAGCCTGCGCTGAATCTCCTCGGTGCACTGCTGGCAGACAAACTCCATGAGGAACCCCGCCTCGCCCCGAGGTGCTTCATCTTGACGTTGGGCATGAGGTTGATATCGCGCTCCATCGCGGGGCGAGTGGATTTTAAGCTCTGTGTTTTTTTTGGGGAGGGAGGTTGCACGGAATATGGGGATATTATCTGCAACGGCAATAAGAGACGAGGCGGGGAAGAAGAAGGAGAAGAGGAACAAGAGGAAGAAAACGAGCGTGATGTTTGCTTACAGGTGGTAACGAATGACGTGCAGACGGATATGTTGTGTGTGATGCGAGTGGATTTGTTTTACGGGAGAATAAATCAGTACCGGTAGATCAATATTGAAAAACTCTTGATGAGGAAGTTCTAGAAAACTTCTGGAAGGGTTCGTTCTGATGGTGCGGTGCGGGCGCTATGGTAGTCACAGCGGGATCAACGGGCGTGTCTCTTCTTTTACTGGAGACATACCTACGCGATGAGACAATTCCCGCCATCTACGGATTAGCTAGAAAGACAGAGACAGAAGCACAACAAAGGAGGCACACGTCTCTGCCTAGAAACGCCAACCGAGATTGTGGTCAAGCAAGGACAGGATCAGCGAGTTTCCACTTGCAGTGCCCAGACGCTCTGTGATTTGCTTTCAAACGACCAAAAGAGTCAAGGCTTGTCTAGAGTGGGCTCATATTTGGCTGTACGTTGTGGTCCATGCTCGTGAGGCGATTGGGTTCGGTGTTTTGCGTGCTATTCCTCCCACTATGCTTGACAAGGTAGGTCATACGCTCAGAAACAATAGTCGTGCTGAGGCTTAAAGTCTATGCCGTGGCTTGAGGCTTGAGGCTCAAAATGGTAGGTCGTTATCATCATCATCATCCTTCTCATCGCACTTTACGAGTCAATGGCTTGGAGAGAGAATGAGTGAGTCGACTTGGCCCTATCCACACATTCACCGCGGGGTCTGGGGATGGCCTGGTCCGTGGAGCCATCGTGGTGGTCTCTGCTTTACCATTACGTACAATGATTGAGATTTTACCCAAGCATGTTGTGCTATCAGATATGAGACATCTCATCTCGTCTGGGGATGCGTCGCTGTCACATCTGAGCATCGCCTGTCATCGAACAAAGTAAATCGTAATTGCTGTCCAGGTCAGAATCATCGTATCTAATACATATACAAGAACTAAGCTATGCACCTAATTAAATTCATCTATAATCTCAGTTACTCCTTGGGCTTGCCTGCGCCCGTTGAACCTCTCTTGAACCACCCGCAATCACAGCAGACGGAGGCGCTTTGTACGCAAGTTGATGACGAGAAATCTCCATAGACCCCTGAAGATGATCGCGCGTTATCAAGGAGTCGTGACTCTGTGTAGGGCTAACAGGTCGTTCAGCCGACCTGCGACCGTCGTCCTTGGAAATCGAGTCGCTTGCACCATGCGACCTTGCCCATATACCCTCCGTCGTCCTGATCGGCGGGCCATCTTCCCCCTCTGCGTCCCATTGACTATGTACGCCTGTACGTGTAAGTCTGGTAGCCAAAGTTTGCGATCTCGAGTTGGAGTAGCCAGAGTAGCTGTTTGACTCTTTAAACTTGTTGCGCTTGACGCCGCTGTCGCGCAGGAAGGATCCCAGAGCGACGATGTTGCCCACGGCTGTCGCGGCGAGGATCTCAACGGATGCCCACATTGTTCGCACAACTTGACTGCCCTGGGCTTCAACGATACGGGGTATCCGGTACAGTGTGATGCCGACGGTGAGGAGACCAAAGCTGAAGAGCATGATGAGGAGGGCCTTGCGCTTGGTAGCGATCTGCGTCGACAGAATGATGGGAATAGGGAATGCGATAAGAGAAAGATCGGTAAAGGCATTGCAGGCGCCCATGGTGATCATGTGCACAAAGCCCTGGCGGCATTGAGGGCCAGGGTCGGGAGTAACCTGCCAGTAGCGCGGGAGAGGCTGGCATTCGGCGAGGTCACTGATGAGGACGGCGATAAAGGTGACGATGAGGATTATGCGAATGGCTGTGATCATGATCCTGTGAGACTTGCGTCTTGTTGCGCCTGCGAGACGTTCGAAGAACTCGAGGGTGGTGAGCTTGAGGATCCAGAGTCTGACCATATTAGTTAGCCATGCATGTCTTTGCGATGGACCAGCCGTACTTACGTAGCCGCGTAGAAAACCCGGCTGGCCATGACCATGCGACTACCCATGATCCTCTTGTCGATATCGTCTTGAGTGAGGTCGAGTCCGTCCAGGCTGACATTGTTGGTCCCGTTCCTGAGAACAAAGTGTACGCAGACAGCGCGCAGCACCAGCGGCAGAAGCACCACCGCTGCAATCTTGTCCTCCCTGAGTAGTTTCTCAACTCGCACGTAACGACCGGACATGCGCGTGAGAATGATGGCAACGCAGAATATAGTGATCCACCACGACACCAGCAGTGTCGGTTTGTCCTCGTGAAAGGCTCGCGCCTCGGGCGCATCCGAGTAGAGCGACATGGCGGGCCGTATGCCCTCTTGTCTGTCGATGAGGAGCCCGCTCGATTGGTCAAAGGTATACGCAGTACGCTGGCGATGCAAAGGAGCGACAAGAAAGCAACAAAAGCAAAGACGGAGACGAGAAGAAAGACGAGAGATCCAAGGGTGCTTGCGTCAAGAAGAGCATGTGGCATGTGGGACATTAATGGCTAAAAACTCCCGGATCGCCCTGCCCTGCCCTGTCGATGGCAACATATTGAATCAAGAGTGGACAAGGGCTAGAGGCCCCTGGTCACCTCTATCAAGTCTAGACATGCTGTTGCGCCGAGATGTCGAGGTGGTCAGCCTAGCGGCACAGCGTCTTGGGCGTGGTGGTGACTGCGCACGTCAATGGCGAAGCAGAGCCTAGTGCAAGGGGCACAGGTACGCGCATGAGATAACTGTAGACCAGTACACATGGTTAGACGACTGCACTGCGTCTCGGTGAGGCCATAGAGAGCCTGCTTCTAGGGTTACATCAAGTCGTTACCGATAACTCGGACAAGTAAACTCATTGCGCGTTTTCTTGCACGTCGAGGGTCGGCAGCTGCTCAAAAGAGGCAATGACAATGACAGCCACGGGTATCTCTCTATTCCTAGCGAGTTGCAGCTGGCGTGAGCGCGTCGCATCCCGGCCATCGGAGCGTGGTAATCCGCAGGCACGGGCGAGCTTTACCGATTGAAGAAACTGTTAAGAATGTGGCGGACAGGGGACATTCCATTGATCGCTGTCGTGTCTTGAGTAAGCTCGCACTCTTCGATGCCAAAGACCGTGATAAGACGACGCTGTAGTCTCTCAAGTATAAGAAGCCGGGCCAATGATGATCAGCATCACTCTTTGAGATGCTTCATTGGCCCTGACTGACATGCCTCACTCTGGCTGCACCCATCGCTGGCGTAAACTGTTGGTCCATTCCTCTCGGCTGTAGCGCCTACTCACATGTGGGAATTGATCCTAATCACAAGCTCAAGATCTAGTTCCGAAGGATTGACGTTCACTTTAGCAATGCAATCTGGGGAAATAATCAAGCATATCTGAGGTTCCAGTTTAGGTGCCATAGAGTCAGGGGAAATACATAAAACTCACACCAAGGGTCATGTTGTGACATAAAATGGACGTAAAGCTTTTCTGTCGTGTCAGAGTCTCCCCAGAATCTGGTGATGGTGTCGTCAACGTTTTTCTCCGTCTATTGGTGAGCGCCGGGCCGAGCAGTGTCAGGGCATTAGAGCCTAAAAAGACCCCTGTAGCTGTGAGG